>PITA01001913.1:136103-177569 GCA_004023965.1 Spilogale gracilis | reverse complement strand
GCAATTGCACTACTGGGCATTTACCCCAAAGATACGGATGTAGTGAAAAGAAGGGCCATATGCACCCCAATGTTCATCGCAGCAATGGCCACAATTGCCAAACTGTGGAAAGAGCCAAGGTGCCCATCAACAGATGAATGGATAAAGAAGATGTGGTACATATATACAATGGAATACTATGCCTCCGTCAGAAAGGATGTATATCCAACTTTTGTAGCAACATGACTGGACTGGAAGAGATTATGCTGAGTGAAATAAGCCAAGAAGAGAAAGTCAAGTATTGCATGGTTTCACTTACTTGCGGTGCATAAGGGGTAAACTGGAGGACAGTGGGAGAAGGAAAGTAAATGGGAACTAGGGTAATCTAGGGAGGGAAACGAAACAACAGAGACTTTGGACACAAAAACAAACTGAGGGACTTGGAGGGAGGGGGGTGGAGGGATGGGAGAGCCTGGTGGTGGGTACTGGGAACACCTAAAGCGTGGAGCACTGGGTGTGGGGAATGGGGAATTAATCTTGGAACACTGGGAAAAAAAAATTTAGTAACAATAAAAAAAAAAAAAAACACCTACCTTATGATCCAGCAATTTCACTACTGAGTATTTACGCAAAGAATACAAAAACACCAATTCAAAGGGATACATGCACCCCTATGTTTGTAACAGCATTATTTACAATAGACAAGATATGGAAGCAGCCCAAGTGTCCATGAATGAAAAAAGATGTGATTATATGTGTGTGTGTGTGTGTGTGTGTGTATGTGTGTGTGTGTATGAGAGACAGAGAGAGAGAAAGAGAGAGAGAGAGATGGGATATTATCCAGCCATAAAAACCTTGAAAATCTTGCCATTTGCAATGGTACGGATGGAGCTAGAGAGTATGATGGCAAGTGAAATAAGTCAGTCAGAACAAGACAAACACCATATGATTTCACTCAAATGTGAAATTTCAGAAACAAAACAAACAAGCAAAGGGAGAAAAATAAGAGAGAGAGAAATCACGAAACAGACTGATGTACAGAGAACAAACTAATCATTAACAGAGGGGCTGAAGGGATGGGTTCAAGAGGCGGTGGGGATTAAGAAATGCACTTGTGATCACAAGATGTTGTATGGAAGTCTTGAATTACTACATTGTACACCTGAAACTAATATGACGAATAATAACTAATATAACACTGTATATTAACTAACTAGAATTAAAATGAAAACTTAAAATTAAAAAAATATAAAAAAAACCCAAACATTATTTATCAGTGGAAGACACAAACTGTTTGGTCCTAAATATTCTTTTCCTTAAAGCACTTGAATTCTTTCACAAAACATTATGTAAATTATGAATTGGTAAACTGTGTGTATTAATAAATAAATATGTGTGTGGATAAGACTTGAATATTGACTGCTTTATGTACATGTTAATATTTTGCCATACTGTTATATTTATCCTTTGACTTAGAATATTTGACAATTTGCTGGTAATTATTTTTTCCATATCAGTCCAATCTTCTTACTTCTCTTTAATTCTTATACATTAGTTATCTATTTCAGCCTATCAAATTACCCCCACATTTAGTGTTTTAACAAATTAAACTTAAAAAAAAAATCTCACACATTATCTTTGATTGAGAAATTTCTAAACATCTTAGCCTTGCAGGGTGGCTCAGGATCTTTCATGAAGGTGCACTGGGATGTTGGCCAGGGATGCTTTTATCTGAATGCTGACATCTAGGGTGAGAAGACCTGTTTTGAAGTAAGCTCACCCAGCTGAGTATTGGCCAGAGGTCTCAGTTTCTCCCCATAAGACTTTTCATTGTGTGACATCTCATTTCCCCCAGAATGACTGACTAATACCCTTTTTAACACCATCACACCTTCTAACATTTTTTCTTTTTTTTTTTTTTAAGATTTTATTTATTTGACAGAGAGAAACACAGCCAAAGAGGGAACACAAGCAAGGGGAGTGAGAGAGGGAGAAGCAGGCTTCCCGCCGAGCAGGGAGCCCGATGCGCGGCTCCACCCCGGGTCTCCAGGATCATGACCTGAGACAAAGGCAGTTGCCCAACCAACTGAGCCACCCAGGCGCCCCTAAGATTTTTTCTTTAGTCACTTAACAACTACATCCAGGATTTCTTTCTTCTTCTCAGCATCAGTCTTCAGCTATTGCTGTCTTCTAGAGGATCAAAATAAATATTGAGATTCCCTGTTAAAGATTAAATAAAGGAAATTGAGGGCACTTGTTTACTTCTCCTACTCTTAAACCTATCAAAATTAGAAATACTAAATTTAAAACAGAATAAATATTTATGGTTCTGAAAAAGAAAAAAAGTTTCATAAGTGGACAAGTAATTAGAAGAAAAATTTGGGAGCTATAAAATAGATAGGATGACATTCAAAGAGCTGAAAAAAATATGATCCCCAAAACAGGGCAGAGCCAACAGCCAGCCATGGCTAGTGTACTCACATAGGGTGGAGGCTTTAGCAAAGGATCCAAACAAAAAAGAGAAACAGGCCACTAACTTCTAACTTTCCTAACCCATCTGTTACTCTAATACTGTATAAAGACAACAAAAAATTATGAGAAATAAGTAACACTGGAAAGCCATTTGGATAAAATATGGAAGCAAAAGTGAAGAAACAGAATTTACCCTGAAGGAAAAAGAGATAATTCAGGTAATTATTTGAGGATTCTCTTTATTTTCTTACCTGTTCAGTGGTATATTTTACTCATATTATTATTTTTGTAGTGGGAAATCATTCAGAGTATCTTTTCCACTATCCTGCCAGAAACTGAATTCTAAAGAGCTTTGTAAATATAAGTAAAATTCTAACCCATCTTCAAATTCACTATGAATTAATGACATTTCCTGGACAAAGAATGATGTTTGCATCAGAAGCAGAACTCAAGACCAAGACATTTTTTAAATTATTTAAAAAATACAAAACAAATGATATGATTAAAGAGGCAGCCTATAACTAAAACTGGAAGACAGTATTATAAATAGTCAAGTTTCATGGTTCACACTAAGAATGTTGAGCCTACAGTGAAAACCAGCAATCAGAATTCACAGAGAACTCTAGTTAAAACTATAAGGCATCTGGTTGTCTGTCTTTGTAAAGATGATTGCAAGTCGTGAGCCTTTCTGTTTAGTGTATTTAGCTAATCTAGCCTGCCAGTGAGGTAGTATTAGAAATTCATAATTATCTTATCCCTTATAATTAGATTAAAAGATCCTGAGAAGTAAGTCTCTAATAAGCCCAAGCTGGTTTTATCTTTAACTTCAGAAAGGGAAAGTGAGCTTCTGTTTGAAGAATGTCACTTATGACCATACATGAACACAAGCTTTACTTCCTCTTCTTCTTTGACCTGTGACTGGCCCATTAGAAGGCAATTGTCCCATGTTAGTAGCCAATTGACTTGTGAAAGAGTGCTGATCCTTACTTAGGAACACCATGGCCTGAATTTTGCCCTAAAAATGTCTTCCTGATTTTGCATGCCTGTCTTTTACTTTCTATTTTTTTAATTAAAAACTCACCATTTCTTGCCACATGATAAACTAGTTGAGTCTGGAAAAGTATTGTTGTAAATCTATAGAATTGTATGATTTGGGTAATGGTGTCTGGTATTTCAAACAAAGGAACCTGAAAAAATACTGTTATTGTTGCTCTAAACACTATCTACTGTATAAGAAAAGACTTACAAAAGTTAATTCAGAGTGTGTATAATTTCAGGAAAGAAGAGAAGGGAGCAAGGAAGGACAAAAAGAAGGGAGGGAGGGAAAAGAAGTTTAGCAGACTTTTTTCAGTCTCAGAAAATTGTAACGAAAAAAGAGAATCACAGTTTTTAGCTAAAGAGAAAAATGTGAAGGATCCATGGAGTTTTCTTTTTTAGGTCCTTTTTCATTTAACTTTTCAAAACAGAAGGTTTTTAGATCACTAAAAACTAAGAAATATCCAGATGCCTCACAAGATATGGTGAAGAATCTATAAATTATTTCATATGAAAAATGGGTGAAAAGGTGGGGCTGCTGAACCTAAAACAGAATTAATGCATGTAAACTATCTTTGGATATTTAAAATCTTGGGTTTTGATATGGATGTAGTTGTACAGTGAGTATATTTGCATAGAAAA
Source organism: Spilogale gracilis (assembly GCA_004023965.1). NCBI lineage: Eukaryota > Metazoa > Chordata > Mammalia > Carnivora > Mephitidae > Spilogale > Spilogale gracilis. The sequence goes on along the minus strand of PITA01001913.1, from coordinate 173,441 downwards.
GTAGATTAGAACTAATATGCCTTGCTCCAGAGGAAAAATTAAGAAGAGGAAAGTTATGAAGTAGATTTCAACTCAAGATTAAAAGGAATTATTTAAAAACTGAAATAACATCACCATGGAGATCTCTTATGCAACAATGTTTCCCCATCATTGAGTCAAAGGCAGATGAGCATCTCTTAAAAATGGTAAAGTTTTCTCAATCTTAAAAGGAATTTTGGTAAAATGAGTCCATGGGTTCTTTAAAACCCACAGGTATCACTGAAGTCAGTTCAGTGCACCGTAGGAAAGATTAAGTGGCTATAGAGAAAATACAGAGAAAGGTAATTTGAATGGCCAAAAAAATGGCTTCTTAAGAAAATATACTAAGAGTATTAGGAGCCTCATCTGTAAAGTTAAAGATAGAATTTAAGGTTTAAAAGATTTGGAAAGTTTCTTTACATTAATATTGAGAGACTTTGTAATACATGTTACTCTTTCATCCACATTAAAAAAAATGGAGACAACATCTACTTTTAGAAATAAAAACAAAAAAGGAATAATAGACACAATACTGTTTTTGTTTTTTGTTTTGTTTTGGTTTTGTTTTTGACAGAGAGAAACACAACTAGAGAGAGAACACAAGTAGGGGGAATGAGAGAGGGAGAAGCAGGCTTCCTGCTAAGCATGGAGCCTGATTCCGGGCTAGATCCCAGGATCCTGGGATCATGACCTGAGTCGAAGGCAGATGCTCAATGACTGAGCCACCCAGGTGCCTGAACAGCCATGATACTGTTAATGCAGTTCTGGAATAAAAGGTCGAGAAGAGTTCCTAGTGGGCCCCCAGGCTGTCTCCATTCTAATTAACCATCCATAGTTGTAGCAGATTAATTTTTGTAGAACCTTCAGCCAAAGCCTACTGGTATCACTCTCCTATTCAGAATCCTTCCAAGTCCTCTGAATGATTTTTTTAAAAGATTTTATTTCTTTATTTTAGAGAGAGACAGAGAGTGGAAAAACAGGGGTAGAGACAGAGAATCTCAAGCAGACTCTGCTCTGAGAGCAGAGACCAATGCGGAGCAATCCTGAGATCATGACCTGAGCCAAAACTAAGAATTGGACACTTAACCTACTGAGCCACCCAGGTACCCCATGTCTTTTGAATTCTTATGAGCCAAGCCCATTGGCTGGTGAAGGAAGAAAATACTTAGGTACATAATATTCCTCCTAATCTACGCAACACTCCAGGGCAACAAAAAAAGAGAATAGCACATACACACAATCACTTACATCCCTCAGACTATGTATTCACTTCTATGATTTTTTACTTTTAAGACTTCCGTTGATAATCATTTAAACTATTCATATAAAAAAGTAGTGGAAAAGCATATGACCATCTTCCCTGGAGTCTGCACATCTTAAGAATAATACACATGTCATAACACATCTCTGTTGCATGGGAAAACATAGAAGGATGTCTTTCTTTTACAAGTATAGCACAGTCTAAATAATTCAACACTAATGCCTAAGGTACTTCTAACAGTGTTTTTTATTCTGTGTTCAATATCATCACTAAGTTCAATAGCAGGTGGAGAAATTTACAGCTGTACTTTCTTATAAGCAGTGTCTTAGGTAAAGCTGAAGAACCATCACTAACAATTGGATAGAGTCAGTAGTCACTGAATTGCTATTTGAAGTAGCAGAGGCCTGAGGCACAGGTGTACAAATCAGAGACTGGGGATGGCACCTCTGCTTATTGTTCTTATTATTCCTGAGCAAGAGTCATGTTCTCATTCTGGCTTCCGACAATGGTTCTCTCTGGACCTTCTGTAAAGGGCCAGTTGGTGCTAATAACTTAGAAAAGATACAGACATTTATGAGAATTGCATTTGGTCCTGCTGTAGGGTTTGTACCCAATATAATAATCAAAATCCACCATCTCACCTGTCATCAATGTTTGTGACCCAAACAGGACTGGGCCAATCAGTTCTACATAAAAGATTACCAAGGAGAGAAAAGGTGGCCAGTGATCTAGGATAGTGCTTGTCAAACTGTCATATGCCTGGGGAATCACAGGAGGGGTCTTGTTAAGATGTAGATCATGACATAGTATGTCTGGGGTCTGCCCAAGATTTGTATTTCTTTTCTTTTTTATTTTTAATAATAATTTATTTTATTTTATTTTTTCAGTGTTCCAAGATCCATTGTTTTACGCACCACATCCAGTGCTCCATGCACAAGAATTTGCATTTTTTTTTAAAGATTTTATTTATTTATTTGACAGAGAGAAACACAGCAAGAGAGGGAACACAAGCAGGGGGAGTGAGAGAGGGAGAAGCAGGCTTCCCGCTGAGCAGGGAGCCAGACGTGGGGCTCGATACCAGGTCTCCGGGATCATGACCTGAGCAGAAGGCAGTCGCTTAACCAACTGAGCCACTCAGGTGCCCCAAGAATTTGCCTTTCTATCAAGCTCTCAGTTGATGCTGAGGCAACTCAAGACAATTGTCTAAGATAGAGTGTAGGGTCTAAGAAAGAGGGTGGTATCTTGTATGCCAAACTAAGGGGCTCAGGAATGATTCTGTGGTCATACAAAACTACAGAAAACCTTTATGTTGAAAGTGGCATGACCAATGCAATGTTTGGGGAAGATGAGGGTGGGCATCAAATAAAGCTTGGTGATTGATACAATGGAAACAAAAGGAATTAAAAAAATGGTTCTCTGTTTATAAGGAGATTGCCGACTTGTAAATGGCAAAGGACATTGAACATTCATATTTTATTGTAACCCAAATGTACCACCAGTGTATGGGCTCAAATCACAGCAGATGTACTTTCATGCTCTAATTTCACTGACTGGTTCTAACCTACATATTTTGGGGACCATATAATAGCTTTGATTCCCATTCTCGTTATTACCAAGCATCTCCCACATGTTGCAAATGTTCAGGAGCTATTCTTTTGTATGTTTGGTTCTGGTTTCCTTATTGACTTGAGGCTAATACTTATTCTTGTCAGAGTCCTTTGTGAGCTTCTGCCCTCCTCCCAGGACTGGCTCCTGGGGGTTTCATAACTGCAAAACACTGGGTGAGAAGCTTAGGATATTGTATTGAAGGGAACCCTTATTCCCCACTCCTGAGATTTTTTTTCATGTGGAGAAACATCCATTAATGTACCACTATTGGCCTCTCCCCACCTCTCCCTTAATTCCAACGTACTTAGGGAAGATATGTGGTGGAGGGAAACATAAGTAGTTTAGCTTCTTTCTTTTCCATTTCTCTAGAACAGTGATTCTCACAGTGTGGACTTGGAACCTGCACATCAACAGCACTTGTAAATTGCTAGAAATGCAAACTACTGGGCCAGTACCAGACCTACATAATCAGAAACTGGGGGTTGGGAGGTGAGGTTCAGTGACCTATGGTGTAGACACCCCCCTCTGGGTGAATTCTAGGGCAGCGGTTCACACATTTATAGTGCTTCAGCCTTATTCCCAGAGGTTCTGATTCTAGAGAAAGTTGTGGAACAGTAATGCCTATTTACTCTTCCTATAGAAAACAGATATGTTTATCAGAAAAAAAAAGTTTTAAGGCAAAATAAGGCAACACATAAACACCCACTCTGAAGAACAACAAAGCATAATTTCTGAGGAAAATTACATCACACTTTCTGACCCAGCTAAGATTTGTAATCAGCAAAGAATGGGCTGCTCATTTTGAAAAATAACAAAGAACTTTGCACTTCTTTAGGGAAAGGAATTTTATGGGTAACATTAACTTTAAGTGTATGGCCTTGAAGAGACTGATTCCTGAACTTACTCTTCTGCTCTTCAGTCAGCTGTGACCCGTTATTTACTGTAGAATAAACTATAATCCAAACAAGGTCTACTGCAGTGAGAAAGAAGCTCTGATATAACTATGTCATTTAGGGCCACATTCCTGGGGCCACACATAGAATGGGAATCTCAGCACTTTCATAAAGAATGCATCTCCAGAAAATACTTGAAGCATTTTATTCATTAAACATTATAGACATTGTTTTCTGAGTACTTACTCTGTGCCAAGCTCTGAAGCCACAAACCTGACAATTTATCAGAAATTTGACTCTGTGAGTGTGTGAAAGCATTTTGTCAATCATTTTGTTGTCATGTATAGGTGATTGAAACATGCATGTATATGTGCCAACACAGTCATCTCATTTGGCTTTCCCAAGAATCTGATGAGATGGGAGTCTGTCTGATTTTTCTGGATGAGGAGCTGAATGAGGCTTAGGCACACCATGGCCCTCGCTCCAACTTTCGACTCCTTTCTTCTTCACTTCCTGCAAATAGCCTCTTGTCCTGCATAATCAACTGATTTACTCTTTTTTTTTTTTTTTAAAGATTTGTTTATTTATTTTAGAGATAGAGGGAGAGCCCTGAGGGAGGGGGAAAATAGAGGCAGAGGAAGAGAGAGTTAAGCAGACTCCATGCTGAATGCAGAGCCCAATGTGGGGCTTGATCTCAGGACCTGAGCTGAAACCAAGAGTCAGATGCTTAACTGATGGCACCACCTAGGTGCCTTGATAACTGATTGACTCTTAAGTACAAGTTCCTTTTAGGCAATAGATAAGAGGTGGCATTACTACTGGGAGTTTATTAAGGCCGTCATACTGGACTGAGTGATGTCCCCTCCCAAAAAATGTCTACCAAGAACCTGTGAATGTGACCCGTTTTGGAAAAGAGACTTTGCAGGTGTCAATAAGTTAAAGATTTCAAGAAAAAATGATCCTGGATTGCCTAAATGGGCCCTAAATCCAATGACAAGGGTTTTTATAAGAAGAGGAGAAGACACAGACAGCAGAGGAGAAAACCCGTGGGGCAAGACCATATAAAGAGGGAGGCAGAACAAGCTTAGGAGCACCTGAGACCACCAGAATCTGGAAGAGGCAAGAAAGGAGGCTCTCCTAGAGCCCTTAGAGAGAGTATAGTCTTGCCACACCTTGATGTCAGACTTCCGACCTCCAGAGTTTCCAGAAAATCCATGTCTGTTGTTAGAAGCCCCCAAGTTTGTGGTGATTTGTTATGGCAACGGCAGCCCTAGTAAGCAAATATAGCCACTTGTTTCTTAAATGACTCTTTGTCAACTCTAAACCATGTTCTACCATGACAAATGCCTATTTGTCATTTTCCCTTAGTTCTTAATCTCCTGGTAGCAGAGGTTTCATTGTCAACAGGAACCTGTTTTGTTAAAATGCTTGCCAGTGAGATATCCTTGAAGGAGAGCTGGAAACACTGTGGCCAAGTTTGGGATTCTTAATGAACATGCAAGTCTTCCTAGAAGATGAAAAATAAAAGAGATAGAGAGAGAGAGACATGGGGGGTGGGGGGATGAAGAGGCAAATCTATTTGTTTGGAATTACACTTGAACTGACTATATTCTACAGCTAACTTTTAAGGTTGTTTCTTGAGCTCAATCATGCTGATTTCTTATAGAGGGAAAATAAGAAAGTTTCAGTGATTAAAGTGCTCTAACCGGCTTGAGTTTCACCAGGCTTTGGTAACACCCGCAGGCGACATTAAGCTCTGTGGCATTACCCCCTTGCCAGCAAAGTTGGATTCCTGCTGCTGTCACCGCTCATCTTGTGCCTCCTTTCAGACTTTAATCACAGTGTGTTTTCTTTTAGGTGAGGTTAGCTGAGAAATATGGCTCTGTGCAAAGCCTCACCAGTGGATTTTCCTTATTATAAACAATTGTTTTCATAATTTTCTTTTATTTATTCACTATAAAGTGAAAGGGAAGCAAAATCAAAGTGATTTTTTTTCCTAACTATCCTCTGCACAGTGTACTGCCCTGTACAATTACAAATTTGTCAGAATAAGTGGATGCAGGTTGAGATTTTAATTGCAAATTTTTCAGCCAGCTTCAGAAGTACGTATTAGAGACTTAGAACATAAAAGAAATGTAGAACTTGCCACAGTCTATGCCTTGTGCCACTCATACGTATGGGGTGAGGGGGGCTTCTGGGATACAAAGAGATATAATGATCAGATGGCCCTCACTCTTTTGAACTGAGGACAACTGTACAGAAATAACTCAGGGCAGGCTTTATGATTCTTGTATAAAAAGTTTTAAGGAATGGAGCAAAAAGAATAAATGGGCATTGCATCTAGAGGTTTCTAAATAGGGTGGAATGTGGTCTCACAGTCTGATGTGGATTCTCAACAAGTTATTTAGGCAAAAATTATACTTGGAATAAATTTGGAAACAGGACTCTCCATTTAATGTTTTAAGGAGTGCATGTAGCTGGAAATTTCCTCAGGACTTGAAATGAATGTTTACTTTTGAGGTGTTTCCGACAGTAATTTCACCTCATTTTCTCTTGCACTTTTAGAAAATTCAGAAGTTTCTCAAGACTGGCTAGAGAAAAAAAAATAGGAAAAAATTTTCACTCTTTCATATCTGCCTGAAACTTTTTAATCAGAGCTACTTGATTAGTCATAAATTCTGCGTATCTTCTCGCGTAAGGATTACCAAGGCTGTGTTGTTACATCTAAGATGGTAATGAATCATGATTTCATCATGAGTCAGAGTTTTCTCAGTCAGCTCTCTGTTGAAGTGCTCTCTGATGCACTCGATAAAATTGTTCAATACCATAGAAATTACCCTAATTATTTCTGTTAGTGAGGCAGAGTCTCCTTGTCACATAGCAAGGTGCCCAGGGGTTGGAGAACTACTTGTTGATGTCAGGGGTAGGAGTCCACAATATGAGATCTAGATGGAATCCCTTTTTATATTTTAATATATTATCACTAACATCAAAGCTATCTGTGATGCAGAAAGACCATGAATAACAACTAAATTCTATTCTATTTTGTATTCAAATGAAGACTATCTGTTGGGTCTTAGTGGAAATTCAATTGAATCCAGTGTAAAAAGCATTAAAAAGTGATTACGCTTTCAGGGGAAGTCTAGTGGGAAATGAGAGACACTTTGAAAAACTGAATACCAAGTAGACTGTGACAAGTGTTTTCACTGGGAAGAAACTGGACTGGACTGGGTGAGACAGGGCAATGGACAAGATTGATCCGCACTGGAAGGTCCTCAAAAGGCTTTATTGAATGAGGGCTGACTTGAGTTGTAGCATAGGGGAGCGGTAAGGATTTGGACAGGCAAACCTGAGCAAAGGGCTCTCCATGGTAAAACAGTTGCCACTGAACTGGCTACAGAGGAGGAGGAAGCCAGAGAAACAGGTAACATTTCTAAACATGGAGAAACACTGATTCCTTTGTAACTTCAGGAGGCAGAAAATGTATTTAGCCCAGCTCAGGAACCCCAGGGATGCCTGAATCCTGTCCTCAAATTCATGCAGGTCTCAGAGCTGGGAATCATTTATAAAATGATTTCATAAGCTCTGTCTCTGACCAAAGGATTCTGTTGGCTCTTCACTTTTTAGATTATTGCAGTTATAATAATTTCTTTTTCTCTTTCTTTTTCTTTCTCTATACTGTGGCATTTTTTTGGTTCAACTCTCAAATGACTTGTCACAGATAGGATGCTGAGGTCAGTCAAAAGTACCATAGAGTTTGAGACAAATGTGTTTTTCTGGGGCGTTACATGGCTCTGTCGTTAGGCATCTGCCTTTAGATCAGATCATCCTTCCAGGGTCCTGGGATTGAGCCCCACATCGAGCCCACATCTGGCTGTGTGCTCAGTGTGGAGCCTGCTTCTCCCTCTCCCATTCCCCCTGCATGTGTTCCTTCTTTGGCTGTTTTTCTTTGTCCAAAAATAAATAAAATATATTTTTTTAAAAAGTGTTTTTCTAAATTTAGGGCATCATTTTTAAAGGACGGTTAGAATTGCTACCCTAAAATGTTCACCTTATTTACTGTGATAAAATTGAGGTCATTATATATATACACATATATAAGCAAATTTTATTTTTTTCCATTTGCCAGAATATCATAAAAATTTTCACAATTATTATAACAAGTTTATCTAAATAGGAAAATAGTTGTCTATTGAACTCTATAATGAGATGCTTTTATTTTTCTTCTTGGATGTATTTGTGAGGAGGCATCAACTTGGAAGGTAGTGTGGTCTCATAAAGGGGCAGTGAAGGCAGGAAGGTAGACTGGCATTGACCCTCCTGTCATGTGACTTTGGGCAAAGAACAGCAACTTCTTTTATTTATTTATTTGTTTGTTTATTTATTTATTTATTTATTTGACAGAGAGAAACACAGCCAGAGAGGGAACACAAACAGGGGGAGTGAGAGAGGGAGAAGCAGGCTTCCCACCGAGGAGGGAGCCCGATGCGGGGCTGGATCCCAGGACTCGGGGATCATGACCTGAGCCGAAGGCGGTCGCTCAACCAACTGTGAGCCACCCAGGTGCCCCAAAGAACAGCAACTTCTTGTGCCTCCTTTTTAACTATTATTTTTATAAAAGGGAAGATATTAAGTATTTATCCCTACTTATAGATAAAGTGGAAATAAAAAGAGGTAGATGAGAAGGGTTTAGATAAAAATATTTTGATTATTGTAACAATTCTTTAGTAAATTTTTGTTGATTCTGTGCAGGATTCAGAAGATGACATAGGGAAATCTATCAAAAAATACATAATTGTATCCTGAGCTTTAGCCTTTGTGTCTGATATAGTGTCAATTTTTAAATTTTTTAAATTTAAATTTTTAAATTAATTTTTTGTGGAAGAATAATTGACATACGATGTTCTATTAGTTTCAGATGTACAATATAATGATTGAGTATTCATATATATTATGAAATGATCAGTTACTATCTGCTTTCATGCAAAGTTGTTACAATATTATTGACTATATTCTACATGCTATATATTATATCCTAGTGATTATAGATTTTTGGTAAGTCAGAGGATGAGAAATTTGAGCAAGAACACATAATCCCTCTAGCTAGAGATCAGGCTGCCTATAAATTTTAAGGGGGAATATTTACAAGAGGCATTTAATAAAAGTCAGGATACCAATATAATACTCCATTTAAAAAAAAAAAAACTAAGGATTGTGACTTAATAGATGGTTATAAATTTCTTTGCAGATTTATTTACATTCTTGGTGTCTAAGAAATTATGTGTGACATAATCCCTATTTATATGTCACATGTTGGCAAATCAGTTAAATACATTTTACTGTGGTATTCCCCTTCAGACATATGACTGACTTTTTTCTCTAGTCTCTTTTTCCTTCTTCTGTCTTCTATGTGAACTATCTATATTCTTCAGAAACACTTAGTACTTTATAACTGTCATCTTATGAGTCATTACAGTTCACATGAGACATTTTGAGAGTATGTATTACTGATTGTTGGCTGAGAAAACAGAGCTAAGCACAGGTTGTATCAGGAATCATCATGGAAACCCTGAGCCAAAACTGCAGGGTGTTTTCACACCCAAAGATGTGTTCACACTGCTACCTCAGCCGACATTGTAAAGTTCTTATTGAGTAAGTGATCTTATAAATTTAGAATCTTCATAGGATTTTATAGTAATTAATACAGGGTGATATTTAACTTTTATGGAAGGACAGTGTTTCAACTCTATGAAATGAAAGTCAAAACATCAATAAAATGTGATTTTTATATTTTTTCAATATATGAATAGTGATTGATTCTACTTTTTTAAATTTTTTAAAGATTTTATTTATTTATTTGACAGAGTAAGAGAGAAAGAGCACAGATAGGGGGAGCAGAAGAGGGAGAGTAGAAGCATGCTTTCTGCTCCCTGATGCAGAGCTTGATCCTAGGACCCTTGGAACCTGACCTGAGCTGAAGGCAGACGCTTACCTGACTGAGCCCTCCAGTCGCCCCTAATAATTGATTTTAAATCAGAATGTACAATGTATGTAAATACAGTCAATTACTTAGTTGTCATATATTATATTATTGTCTTGCAGATTTAGTTTGATGTCTTGATTCAGAGACAGAGAGTTTCTGAATTTATGGCTAGCCCAGATTAGAAAGTGTCAGAGGGACACAACTGACTGGGGCATAGCTAGGGACACTATTTTGTAGTAATGGAATCTGGTTGCTCTACATACTCAGGGTAACTGATGAATTCATAGATATATATTTTTTAATTTCCAGAAACATGTTTATTAACCTTGCACAGTGTTCTTTCCTGTTATTCTACCAAAGTCACACAAGTCTACATGCTGCAACAACATTCCATGCCATAGACACACATGACCCCTTTTGCTTCTTTGTGCAGCTAAGCTGTTCATCCTGGAACTAATACAGGTGACTCAAGGACGGTGGCTCAAGGACAGTCTTCAGCAGCTCTAATCATTCCCTGGAATTGTGTGTAGATTTTGTAGGTAACACATATATGCATTCTTCTGCAGAAAGTAACTTTCCAGGAAAGATCTGTATTCCTCCAAAATAGAGAAGCTCTACTTACCTATCTGGGCCTTTCATTTGAATATTAGAGAAAACACAAAGTGCAAACTTTTGCACCTCAAACCCTGTAATATAGAATAGATTTCCATGACAAAAACACATGGAAACACTGAAATAAATAAGCCAATGTTAGTTCAAATGCTAGGTTTATTTCAGAAATCAAATATAATTGCAGAAATACTTACACCCAAGGTCCCATTTGACTGAAATAAGGACTCCTTAGTTTCATCATCGAATAGCCAGTGACTTGTACCATGCTCATTAAATAATAGAAGTGGTAGAGCAAAAGGAAAGTAAGAATCTAGGGGAGCAATCATGGGTATCTTAGATAAATTTTTACCACCTGCCTTGTCGCACAGTTATACTCCCCACTGTGAGTGGTAGTTAGCTAACTGCCCTGCAGAAGTTGGAGGGCACTGTGTCTCTCTTGGTCCCCACAAGTAAATGTCTAGTTTGGGTGTATGGACCACATGGAATCATTCCCATGATTATTCAGTGACTCTGAAAGTGAGCACATGTATTTTTTTTTAAGATTTTATTTATTTGACAGAGATAAACACAGCCAGAGGGGGAACACAAGCAGGGGGAGTGAGAGAGGGAGAAGCAGGCTTCCCGCCAAGCAGGGAGCCCGATGTGGGACTCCATCCCGGGTCTCTGGGATCATGACCTGAGCCAAAGGCAGTCGCTTAACCAACTGAGCCACCCAGGTGCACATGTATTTTTTAAAGAACCTGCAAAGTACTAAGAAAATTCACAAATTTTATTTAAAAGTATGAGAAGCAAGGAAGTGGCTCTGGCTTTGAAACCTAGAATTAGTCAATTTCATGTGTCTGGAAAAGTATTGCACTTTTTCTGCCCTGAAGATATGGTAGATTCTGTTTCTTTTATCTTTTGTCTAACGTTACTATTTAATTCTTACAATATCCCTATCTGGTAGGTACAGTTGTGTAAATGCAGGACAAATATTAACACAAGAAAGGAAGAGATGGGTGACTCAAGGCCCTCGGACAAGATCTGGATAGGAACCTGGGGCGATCTGACCGTAGACCCATTCCCAGCAGTCACGCTGCTGCCTCCAGTGGGGATGGTTGTGGCTGTGCTTCCGTCACAGGAGACGGTGCTTCTGTCACAGAGATTGGAGATTTCCAATCTCTCTACCAGCTGAGGCTCTAGGCTCTGACCACCTCTCAGTAATGTTCTCAAACTTGGCTGCAGAGGCAGTGCTGTGAAAATGAGCTCCCGAAAGGAAGTTTAATGGGGAAGAATGGAGTTTTACCACCAACTTTATACTCTTAGGCAAGATTTATGATCGCTGTTTGGTTTTGCTGTCTGGAAACAGGGAGACATCTAGGAGCTCTTTCACTTTTTAATTTCAGTGTTCAATAGTGACCAGGGTATGATGGGAGGATTTTATCTTCTTCCCATAGGATTATTCTGTGCTACCCTCAGAGCATCTATTCCCTAAATAAACATTGTTATTTGAGTCCCTACTGTGTACATGGCACTATGTTATATATATTAAGTTCCATGCTTCTATGTCACCAAATAGCTGATTGCCTGTCCTTGAGGAAGAATTGTATCCTCAAGGAATAGCAGACACTACAAAGTAGGAAACATATTCCCAGCACTTTTTCCTCCCATGCCTGAAAATATCATGTTCTTCTGGGTGAAGGAGAAACTCTGTATTCTCTGTTAAACAGTGGACTTCCCCCACCAGCCTCCACAGTTATGAAATGGAACTGTTAAAATTTTGTAATTGCTCTTGTTGGCCAGGTAAAATAGGATTAATAGCGATTAAAAAGTTTAAAATAATGCTACTATATGCCAGTTGCACGACTAAGATCATTATATGTTTTATTTTATCCAATCTGCACAATAATGCCATGAGGTATATAACATTATCTTTCCCATTTTACAGAAAGAGATGTATTATGTGACCTTTAGGGTTGCCATAACAAAGTACCACAGACTGGATGGTTTAAGCAACAAAAATTTATTTTCTCACAGGATAAAAGTCTAAGATCCAGGCATCAGCAGGGTTGGTCCTTCTGAAAGCAGTGAAGGATGGACCTCCTCCAGGCCTTTCTCCTTGTCGTGTAAATGGCCACCTTCTCATTGTGTCTTCATATGATCTTCCCATGCACTTCTGTACCCACATCTCTACTTCCTGTAAGGATACCAGTTGTTTGGGACTAAGGCCCACCTTCATGACCTCCTTTAATTCAATCATCTCAGTAAAGACCTTACCTCCAAATCTGATAACATTCTCAGGTACTCAGGGTTAGGACATCAATATTTGAAATTTGTGGGGAGGGGGACTCAATTCATCCCTTAGCAGGTACCGCAGGCCAGAGAGGTTTAATAACCCCTAAAATGATACAATAGAAATGAGGTCAAAAATCATACTGGCCACAATGACTGTGCCTGATCCTATGTCCTCCACCTTATCCTCTTGATTAACTGGTGGAAAATCGACAGGCAGAAGCACAAGAGAACATGAGCAGTGAGCTTTATATTTCCTAGAGTCCAATAGCCTTGGAGTGTCATCAGGAGGGTGGACTGAAAGAGATTTGGTGCAAAGTGACCAGTGTTGGTGCCTGTGTGTGACCATTGAATGCTAGCCAGATTAATGAGGTCTCAGTTCCTTAGGAACCATCTGATTTCCAGGCAGCATGTGTAGCATTATCCAAACTTTCTGCTTTGCACTTCACTTATTCCTCAAACATTTATTGCACACTTACTCTACTCTGTCATATGGCAAGGGCACAGGACTCTCTGGGATGAAGTCCCTGGCCTCAGAGCCCTCACCTCCCAGGGAGGCCAACAGACAGGCACACATTATATGTAATGCCATGTCAGTCCGGCAGACAGCTCTCAAGAGAAAATAAAACAGGATAAAGGGATAGAAAGTGAGGAGAAATGTGGAGATCTGGGGAACAGTGCTCCAGACAGAAGAGCATAAAAAAGCCCCCAGGTAAAATAGAGCTTGCCCATTCAGAGAACAGCAACAAAATGGGGGTGTCAGGGGCCCACAGGGCAAGGGAAGGGAAGTAGAAGGTGAAACCAAGTGATGATTGGCCATCAGGATCTGCAAGGCCCAACAAACCAAGGTGAGGAGCTGGGATCTTATTCTAAGTGTAACATGGAAACTTTGGAGGTGTGTGTGTGTGTGTGTGTGTGTGTGTGTGTGTGTGTGAAGTGCTGATTTGGAAGATTATTATTCTGGGAGCTCCATGGAAAATGGACTATATTGGGATTGGGATGGAAGATGGTGGAAGGAGGGGGCCGAGTTGGGGGTCATTCATTCTCTGAGTTAATCCATCAGCATGTGTAAGAGAACATATCCCTGGAGTTTTAAATCCTGAGTTTTATTTTTGGCATGATGACAATTGACTCAAGTCTCTGTAATCTTGAATCAGTCCCTTAAACTTCTTTTTAAAAAAAATTTATTGATTTATTTATTTCAAAGATTCCGTTTATTTGACAGAGAGAGAGAACAAGCAGGGAGAACAGCAGAGGGAGATGGATACTCGGGCTCTGCTGAGCTGGGAGCCCAATGCAGGTCTCAATCCCAGGACCCTGAGATTATGACCTGAGCCAAAGGCAGATACCCAACCACATGAGCCACCCAGGTGCCCCAGTCCCTTAAACTTATTTACAGAGAGGCAAATGTGCATCATCAGGTAATGAAAAATTGACAGACCTTGTGCTTTTAGAATTGTGAGTTATAGGTGCTTCAGACAGTATGAGCTTCTGATTAGGAGAATGTAGAGACAGTCAGAATATGATTTGTCTCTAGCCAGTGGAGCCAGCACAGTCATTCTCTTTGCTCCAAAAGGTCATGTCGAGGTAGAGAGAAGCACTTATTGCTGGAATTATTGATGCTCCAGCTAATATGCTTTCCCCACAAAAGCAGCCTTCCTGTCTGGCTGGAAGCCTGGGGACCAGGCCTCGGCCAGCTGGGTGCAGCATCAACTCTGCTACAACTAATCCCTTGGTATCCTGTCTGGCTACCAGGATGGAAACTGCCTCTACTTTCCAGGCAGCCCCAGTGGATGCTGTTTTCTGCAACCCGATTCTTTCGAAAGTGGAGGGCCAAGTCCCACAGAGCTGAAGCCAGGAAATATTAGCCACCTAAGCTTTGGGGAATCAAGGATCAAAAAATGTAACAACGTTGGCTTGCAGTAGTTCACTTGGATCGGAGCCTCCTGAGAGAGATTCCTGTAAATGGCCTAGATATATATTTGATTTCTCCCTGCAATAACATTCTAGAACATCCGTTGCTTCTGCTCAGGGGTTATTGCCTCTGCTCCCAAGCAAGCAGTTATCACAGGCAGCGGGAGTAGTCCTTGCATATACGTACCCAGGTACATCTGGCGCCCATTGCTGGAAATCTTTGAACACCCCCGAAAGAAGATATGCATTTTTTGGCATTGACATTACCGTGAGCCTTGAAGAGATGGTCACAGAATATGACTCTGGACAAATGAGAACAGTGTGATAGAAAAGTCCAAAGTTTCCGTGTAATTCTATATACTAGTCCCTGGACAGGAAATTAAGAGTTTCAAGTGCTGTTTACCTTCTTGATGGATTAAATCAGAATGGAAGTAAAGCAGAAGACATTAGTTACTTTAGAAACAAATTCTCTTACTAGAAAGAAACTATTGTATTTAGGGCCTCAGATTGTGTGCAAAAGGGAAAAAACACGCCACAGATAACTTAGTATATTCAAGAGCAGTATTTCCTTTCCAAAACAAGAACAAAATCATTTCAAAAACTGCTTTGAGAGAGGAATACTTGCAGCAGGGAGACTTTTAATTGTATTACATACCAGGAATATTAATTATTTTCTCCTTGTTCATTTTTCATAACTTTTATAAGCTTATTCATCATAAACCATATTTTGTTTTAAAAAGGCTTTGCTGTTTCTGAATCTGTCTATTTCGATTTTTAAAAGTAAATGGAAACAAATTTAGATATTTATTGTAAGCAGAGAAAGCAACATACACAGAGAACTGTAACTTTCTTGGCGTCAGTAGAGGAAAAGTTCTAAAGGGGATTAGGAAATGGGGTTTGCATGAATACAGCTTTCAAAGATCCACATAAAAAAAGAGGATAGAATATAACAAAGTGTATTAAACATTACCTGTTATGAGCTTAGCACTGAGGATAGGAGTGAATGGTAGAAATAGCTGATATTGCAAAGATAGATTGATTTTCCGAGGTACCTTATGTCTTCCCTCTTTCCTTCTTGCACAGAAGCAATGATAAAAAATGAGTTTGTGTTCTCTGAGCACACATTCATGTCCAGTGGGCCTATAATTTAGAAGCATATTAGTGAGAATATAAAGCTAGCCTAAGTCTAAAATATTTATAAATTATTTGTACTAGTAAGGGTGATACCTGATGGGATAAAGTATGCATTTCTCAGTTTTGTCAAATTACATTTGTGCTTGTGTTCAAAGAAGATAATTTGCCAGAGAGTCAGGTTTTGTTAAAAGTGTGTTTTCTGGGCGCCTGGGTGGCTCAGTTGGTTAAGCGACTGCCTTTGGCTCAGGTCATGATCCCGGAGACCCGGGATCGAGTCCCATATCGGGCTCCCTGCTCGGCGAGAAGCCTGCTTCTCCCTCTCTCATTCCTCCTGCTTGTGTTCCCTCCCTGGCTGTGTTTCTCTCTGTCAAATAAATAAAATCTTAAAAAAAAAAAAGTGTGTTTTCTAAGTCACTTTAGTATATCAAAAGCCAGGCTTGGATGACCTCAACCACACCATTTCTAATATGCATGGCAAAGATCTCCTAATCAAAGAGTTTCTGATAGGCATGCAGAGAAGATATCCTTTAAGACAACTATGCTGGGAGATTTGACCCTATAGGTTGAGCAGAAAGTGCACTGCAAAAAGGAGGACAAGTCCTAAACCCACAATTTCTAGCCCAGACATTCAGCGGGGAAAGGCATTGTCAGAATCCTCTGGACAGAAGAGGTATATGTGTCAGGTTAAATGGGATTTTGAGAAACTGAGGACTTGGGTCATTTTCATATTTGGGACTCTCAGAGGAGACCACCTGGCAAAAGCCCCACATAGTTACCTGAAGTGTGCACAACAAGGTCAAGACAGTCAGTGAGAGAGGCATGGGGATTTGGTAAGACAGACAGAGACTGGCATTTTGTTTTCCATGCCACCCTTGGTTTGTAGGTGGAGTTAAGACTGCTGTAAATGAAGACAGAAAGGGGTAAGGGAGGGCAGGCTGAAATCCAGGAACTGTCATGTGGGGCAGGCCATGGGGAGGCGGTGCTGAGCTGCAGCAGGGGCAGTGGCCCAGGCTGGGCTGACCTGAAGACAGGCAAAGTGAGAGAGGTCAATGATGCCCACAAGACTCTGAGTGAGAGGATGAGACCACAGGAAACACTATCCTCTGCCTGAACCTCCTATGGCAGCAGGATGTCCTCCGTAGGTCCTGGGGACCCCTCAGCACTTCCAGTACAGGGAGTGAGCCAGTCCAGAGACCGACAGAATCAGGCTGGGATTGGACAATCTGCCTTTCTCCTTCATCCTGAAGTCATGTGCATCCCACGTCTCTCCTTGTGACCAGACTACAAGGTTCTGTGGGCAAAGATCTTAGGCACTGAATGTTATTTTTGCCGAAGGAGCATTATTTGTTGAATATATCAAGTCCTGGCTTAAGAGCAGGATTGAGATGTCATACAGAAATAAACTACTTTTTTTCCCCCATGTCTGACTCTTGTTTAAGCAAAAGAGGGACCCAATAGCAACAAAACTAGAGCTGGCCAGAGGCATGTCCTGTGTTTATTTTCAGGTTTTGGTTTGGGTCTCCAGATAACCTGAGAGGGGAGTGGGCCACAAGCAAACAGAGAGGGAGTCATTTCAGCAGGCAGGGACCCTTCACTGTGCAATCTGTGAACCTTTGATGGTTCATGATTAAGCCTGTAACACTACATAGGAGACCTGAAATCTTATACTGCACATCAGAGTCTATGCATTTGTGGGGCAGGACCTATTATTGTAGCTGATTATCAAGAGTCTATCAGACTAATGAAGAACCATTTTCTCAGGACACCCTCACTCCAATCTAAATCCAGCTATTTCTGACCCTGGAAGCCCTCATCATGGAACTTCTCTGGTTTGGGTCTGAGAACAGAAGTCATGATTCATGGGAAGAAGAGGTAATACCCTGGCTGGTCTGTAGAGCTCTCTTGAAATTAAGATCGTTGGCATTACTCCAGATACTCTGGAAGCATATGAAGTCAAGGTAGAGTGCTTAATCTACCAATAACAAACTGAAATTGAATATTTGATGTTAAATTCATGATTCCAGGATGGTCTCAAGGATGCAGGGAACTGAATAACTGACTAGAAATTCCTACTTTCTAACTGGTTGCTGTGGTCATTTTGAGCTCTACAGGGAGTTGCTTATTATGAACATTATGGAGCCTTACATAAAGGAAGAACGGTGTAGATTGTAGTGTTTTAACTGAAGACACTGGCTTTCCATATCCAAAAGACTGATGCAGAAATAGGCGATCAAGAGCTATTTGTTGTTGGGTTGAGAAGCAGGCACACGCTGTCTTGAGGTTGCAGAGTTCTCTGCCATTTTTCCACCTGTGTTTTTCAGGCTTGACCAACCTGAGGACAGAAGAACAATAGCCATTGACTAGAGTTTCTTCAACCTCATTCCCACCTGCCTCGTAAGAATGCTGGCAAAATTAGTTAGGAAGTTGTAATACACAAGTCATGCCTTATGGTATTCTCATCCTGTGTAGTTCCTATCCCAGAGTGAATCTAAATTGACCTTCTGGCTTATTTTAACCTATAGAATGTGGCCAAAGTGATGCTATGCCAGTTCCAAACCTGAATCTTACCAGGTCTCAGCAACCCTGCTTTTGCTTTTTTGGGGACCATGGACTATAGCATAAGAAGACCAGTTATGGTGCCAGAGACAATGAGGAGGGACCACTATGAGGGACTTTGAGGAGAGGGAGAGGCCTTGAGATTTGCACATAGAAAGTGAGAGACTCCACCAACCCAGCACCCTGCTAAAGTAGCCTGTTGGCATCCCTGCTTGTGCCCAAGACCTGGGAACAAAACCACCCCAAACACCCCCTCCTACCAACTACCTGAATGTAGCATATTGGAGACCAAGCAAAACAACAAAACCACTATGCACCTGAGAATGAATTCAAGCTGAGAATTATGAGAAACAGTAGGGTAGGTTTATTTCAGGTCACTGGGCTGTATGTGGTTTGTTATTTATCAATAAATAACTAAACAGAACAATCTAGTTGGGTCCCAGGCAGCCCACACAATCATTAAAAACAATAAGATGCTTTTTGTTTTGGCCACTAAATTTTAAGATAGTTTGTTCTGCAACACTAGTTATCTTGAACTGAAATCAAGGGTGATTGCTTTCCAGCTTTCACTTGGCCTTAGTCTTAACACTCAGACACTCATCCCTAGAGTCTGGGCCAGGAGTCAAAGCTCAGCTAAATGTGCAGAACCACTTCTGTTTTTCTGTACTCGTCTATTGTTTGTCACACAGGTTATGGACCATGACACTAAGTGTCAGTTCTACTCCTGATTGGCTGGTTGGTCATCGACATAAGTAGATTCCTGGTGACCTCAGCTCACCCATCCTCTTGTTATGTCCAGATGTGCTTGACTTTAGAATAAACACCACAGAAATTCCATCTGAGGCTTCTGTTGCCAAGAGCTTAATATCTTAAGGAAGAATTAGTTTAAAAGAACAATTAAAAAAAATTCCTAAGAGCCCAAATAAGAATGACAGTTTCCAGAGGCCCCTAAATTCATGTAATCCCTCATCTGAAATTTTTCCCTGTCAGTGGCTGGTTGTCAAATAGCACATTGGAAATCAGCTGGCTTTCTTTCTAATGTCCCTGTTGAGTGCCTATGAAATCATAGATGGCACCCTGCTGGTGAGCTTGGAGCAGACTTTAGGCAGCAAACACCAGTCGATCTCAGAACTGAGAGGTGGCTCAAAGAAATGGAGTCATAATACTAGATTGGGTTTTTTAAGGCTTACAGTACATTGGTTGCTCTGCTCTTGGTTTTCAGATGGGTTTGTGTAAGAAATTGTTCTAGCTCATGGAAATAACTGTTTCCTCTTCTTTGTGGGCTTGGCTCATACTAACTGCATTTGTGTGGAAATCTCGGACCTTTAAGGAAAAGTTCCCATCTTCTCTCTCTCTCTCTCTTGTTCCAACCTGCTGGTTCTAGCAAGTAGGTCTTTTGTAAAAGTGACATTTCAACTAAGATGAGTGGAGTTTGAGTTAAGAGTTAAAGGTAAAGCTAAGCAATTTGAATTTTATGAAAAAAAAAAAAACGAACAAAACGAAAAAACAACTGTTGCTTAGTTATGAAGTCATAGCAATTGCCCCTGGACTTCCTTTGATAAAAATACTCATATTTTCTATATTAATAAACTCAGTACTTCTATTTAAAATGTGTCTATTACATGCCTTCAAAACTAATAATATGTCTAATGGATTTCCTCAACATTTTTAATTAAAGCTAAATGAAGACATGAAATAAAAAAGAGAAGTCCCATGCCTTTTATTTAACATCACTTTTTTTTTTTTACAGGGTTCTAATGCAAACAAGCTAAACAGAGGTGTTCTTGTTCAATTTGTGCCACGGCACATCATACCCAATAAAAGTCACACACACACACACACACACACACACACACACACACACTTTGTCAGGTCACTTAATGATAACAGAAAGAATGCCTTGAAGATGTAAAGGGAGTGGATGCACTAAATTGCTTGTTTGTATTCATGAGAAATTAAGACACCTTTTCTTCTTGTGTTTTAGCTCTACTATGTAATTCTTGTGGCCTCTGCTCCATGTTGTTGCTCAAGGGCACTGGACAATCTTTGGGGAACAGGTGCCCAGTAAGGGCTTGAATTACACAACTTATCCGTGAACTCATCAATTACCCTTGACTGCATTTGTCATGTAAAATGTTGCCATTAGGAACCTGTCTGTGCCTGTATTGCCCTTTGAGTAGAAGATTTTCCTCCAGGTTTTTTTCTTTTTTTTTTTTTAAGATTTTATTTATTTATTTGACAGAGAGAAACACAGCCAGAGAGGGACCACAAGCAGGGAGAGTGAGAAAGGGAAAAGCAGGCTTCCTGCCGAGCAGGGAGCCCAGTGTGGGGCTCGATCCCAGGTCTCCGGGATCATGACCTGAGCTGAAGGCAGTTGCTTAACCAACTGAGCCACTCAGGCACCCCTCCTCCAGTTTTCATGTTGGCTCTCATGCAGAGCCTGAGCATTGTTGTTTTTTTCTCAGCCTGGAATACACGTGTCTGTGGGCCTCTGGCAACATTTTATTGAGTCTTCCCCATACATATTTGTATGGATCACATATCCCACACACATAATCTCATGAATCAAAGAGTAACAAACCAAAAACATCTTAATCCTTAAGTTATGTTTCCTGCTACTATTTTGTGACATAGCATTAGTCTGTCCAGTATATGCATGAATTATGCTTTATTCCATGGAGCAGCGTTGTTGCATTTATTTACAAAATAATTTGAAGATTTTACCTTTTTAAGAAAATGTGGTCATAAAAAAAAAAAAAAAATGTGGTCATGATGAAAGACATTCATTTTGTTCCCAGAGCCTGTCTTCCTTCTGTAGTCAAAACGGCAAGTGGTTTCATCTTTCATGTTTCATAGAAAAATGCCAGCTCTTTCTGATGTGGGCTTCATATTCTCTTCCAAATACTACCAATGGTTTGTTTCTGGTACTTTTTACAATATAATTTCTTTTCTCCCTCCCTCCCTCCCTCCCTCCCTCCCTCCCTCCCTCCATCCCTCCTTCCCTCCCTCCCCTCCTTCCTTCTTTCCTTCCCTTCCTTATTGGTCCTTATTCCATGACAGATTTGAAATATCTAAATAGGATTACAAAAACAAAAACAAAAACAAAAATCCTAAGAGTCACTCCCCGTTACCTCTTTCTCACAATAAAGTTGTTTTAAAAATGTTCCCCAAATGTGTCATCCATCCCCCAAACCCAGTCTTCTGTGATGTAAAATTAAGTAAAACTCAGTTGATATTTTCATCTGGGGTTTATATAAATAATACTAAAGGAATAATTCTACTAGTATCTAAGTATAAATGTAAATTTTTTTTTCTTCCACAAGCACTGCTTCACAAGTAAAACTCTTCAAAGATCTGCAAGATACTTGTGAATTAGGCTTTGGGGAGTTCTTCCAATTCCTCAGGCTTCAGTGTCACATATTTTCAGACTGAAGAAAATGCAAAACAAATGGTTTCCATTGTTTTGAAACTGCATCCTGATTCATCAATAGCTCTTTCTAAAATTTCCTTGAAAAAATTTTCTTCTCACCAAACATATTGGAGCAGTTTCATATGGGGGAAGAAGATTCCTGAGCAGCAGCATCATGAAATCTATTCCGTTTCAGGCTTCTCCTGGGTAATTAGAGCACAATCCCGTGCTTCTGCATTCCTGCAGCATCTGGAGCCTCTGGCCTTTACATGCTCTTCAGTGTTATGATTCGCAACAAGAGTGTCATTGAATTTACATCCCCTGGGCTGGTAAAAATCAGGATTTGGTTTGTAATCAATTCCCTTAAGAGGAAGCAAAAACAAAAATCTAGTTTCTCTAAGATGTTAGCAAGGAGGTGGCCTAAAAATAAATAAGTCCATCCTCTATGAATCTAGTTATGAGAGAACTTCCTGTGTCTGTGTTTAGTCCAGAGCAGGCTCAAACATCCCACCTTGAGATGGACCAGAGCCTCAGTGCACACGTACATGTGTGTGCTTAGACCTGGCTCTTTGAAATCCCAATATAAGGTATACATCTGCCACTCAAAGGACAACTGGTGGGGTAAGAAAATACGGTTGAAGGTTAGTGCACAAATCAAAAATGACCATTTATGAGCATACTTTTAGAAAAAGTTCTTCAAATTTTAGTTCATGGGAACTAGAAGCATAATACAGCAGGCAGGTCTGAATGTTTTCATAAAACTCAAGTTAGGGATTTTATTAGTTTCCTTGGACTGTAACAAAGTACCCCACACTGGATGGCTTAAGACAATGGAAATTTGCTGTCAGTTCTAGAGGCCAGGAGTCAGAAATCAAGGCAGAGTTTTTTCCTTCTGGGTGCTCTGAGGGAGAAATTGCCCTGTCCTCTCTCCTAGCTTCTGGTGGTTTCTGGCAGCCCTCAATGTTCCTTGGCTAATAGGTGTATCTTCCGTCTCTGCCTTTGACTTCACAGGGTAGTCTTCTCTCAGTATCTATGTCCAAACTTTCCTTTTTTTTAGGGACATCAATCCCACTGATTTAGAGCACACACTACTCCCCTATGACCTCATCTTGACTTGCTTATACCTGCAAACATTCTATTTTCAAATAAGGTTGCATTTATAGGTTCTAGGTAGTTGTGGTTTGAGCTAAGGAGCACTATTTAACCCAGTACACATTTCATGTAGGAAGACAAATGAGAGCTATTCTTAAATTCCCTATCATCAGCAGGAGACACTGTTGCTCAGGGTCCGTGCTGGAAAAGGCTAGAGTACTCTGCATCTGACCTATCTCACTCACTGCAGCTAAGACACATGGGTCCTATGTTCATGTATGTCTTATTATAGCAATATATATAACATAAAATTTTAAAGATTGATTTTTCTTTAATAAATACTCTCATCTTCCTGCCCCAGAATTGATATGTCATTTTTCAGGAAATAACTCTTAAAGGAAGCAAGCAGATTCTCCCCCATAAGATTAAATTGAGGAAGAAATTCCAAATGTCTACACCTAACAATATTTCTTGCAACTAACTTTGGCAATGTCTACATTTTCCCAGTAGCTTAAATTCCTAATAGAAAGCAGGAATTGGATAAAAATGCTAGTTCTTCCTTGATGGAACCTATCACTATTTCTTCTGTCTCTTGTTTCTGATGAATCATTCTTTTGCTAGTGACAGTACTGTTCTGCTTACTCCTGATGAGAAAGAGCCTTGGCATTGCACTATAAGGTATTCAAAAGTGAATTCATGTTGTCTGTCTGCTTAAGAAATAGCTCGTTCTCGGTCAGCATTCCCACAGAGCTTTCTTCAGAACACTAATATCCTAGGAGATTGTGTTTGATATTTCATGATGAAAAATTATCCTCAAACTAGTCTTGGAAACAATTGGATTTTAAACACATGCTAGAGATTCCTAATGCACATTAACATATCAGAGACCTTAAACCTGGGGCACCTGGGTGGCTCAGTTGGTTAAGCAACTGCTTTTGGCTCAGGTCATGATCCTGGAGACCCGGGATCGAGCCCCACATCGGGCTTCCTGCTCAGCAGGAAGCCTGCTTCTTCCTCTCTCAGTCCCTCTGCTTGTGTTCCTTGTCTAGCTTTGCTTCTCTCTGACAAATAAGTAAATAAAATCTTAAAAAAAAAAAGAGAGACCCTAAACCTGGTCATAATAAAGAAATTTAGAAATCTAAGTTGGCCTACTTTGTGTTTCCTGTAAAAAAAGCTTCCAGGGACGCCTGGGTGGCTCAGTTGGTTAAGCGACTGCCTTCAGCTCAGGTCATGATCCTGGAGACCCAGGATCAAGTCCCACATCGGGCTCCCTGCTGGGCGGGAAGCCTGCTTATCCCTCTCTCACTCCCCCTGCTTGTGTTCCCTCTCTCAGCTGTGTTTCTCTCTGTCAAATAAATAAAATCTTTTAAAAAAAAAAAAAAGCTTCCAAATAATTTTTCTAATATGTAAACAATTTGGAAAATACCATTAGATCTTTTAGTTGGAGTGAAAGCAAGAAATCTTGTGATAGCAGTTGCTGGTATGTGATCTCACCTGAAAAATTAGATGACTGATAACTGCTCTTTAATTATGTTGTTTGCTTCACTCTTTTATCTCATGGAAGGTTCTCAAGACATGTCAAAGATGTTATGATAGAAAGATATAGAAAAACCATGCTTTACTTACTGTAAGAACAGACTTCATTACTTTTTTTTTTTTTTTTGGTCTTAATAGACTTTATTGTTTTTTCAATTTTATTTTTTTCAAGTAATCCCTACACACAGTATGGGGCTCAAACTCACAATCCCAAGACATCTTGCTCCACTGACTAAGCCAGCCAGGTATCCCTAGGTGGAGTTTATTTTTTAGATCAATTTTGGGTTTACAGCAAAATTAAGTGGAAGGTACAGAAATTCCCCATATCTTCCCTGCTCAACCTCCTCCACTATCAAAATTTGCACCAGAATGGTACATTTGTTGTACTTGATCAATCAACATTGATACATCATTATCATCCAAAGTCCATAGTTTAGAGTTGGGTTCACTCTTGGTGATGTATATTCTATAGGTTTAAATAAATGTACAAGGGCATGTTTCATGATTCAACTGCTTTTATCATTTCCATAATTTTCCATAATTTTGCCTTCTCCAGAGTGTCCTGTAGTTGGAATCCTACTATATTTAGTCTTTCTAGATTGGCATTTTGCACTTAGTAAAATGAATTTTTATGGCTTGATGGTTTATTTCTTTTTATCCATGAAGAAATCTTGATTGTTTTCAAGTTTTGACAATTATCAATAAAGCTGCTATAAACATTAATGTACAAGTTATTGTATGGACATCAGTTTTCAACTCACTTGGATAAATACTAGAGTGCAATTATTGAATTGTATGGTAAGAGTATGTTTAATCTTGTAAGAAACTGTCCAAACTGTCTTTCAAAGTGGCTACACAGTCTTGCGTTCCTATCACAATGAAGGAGAGTTCCTGTTGTTTCATATCTTGAGCAAGCATTTGTGGTTGCCTGTGTTTTGGATTTCCGCTATTCTAATAGATGTATAATGGTATCTCATTGTTGTTTAAATTTGCATTTTTCTGGGCACCTGGGTGGCTCAGTGGGTTAAAACCTTTGCCTTTGGCTCAGGTTCTGATCTCAGAGTCCTGGGATCGAGGCCTGCATCAGGCTCTCTGCTTGGCAGGAAGCCTGCTTCATCTTCTCTCTCTGTCTGCCTCTCTGCCTACTTGTGATCTCTTTATCAAATAAATAAATAATTTTTTTTAAAAAAATTGCATTTTTCTGATAACATGTGATATGGATCATCTTTTCATATGCTTATTTACCATATGTATATCTTCTTTAGTGAGGTGTCTGTTCAGGTGTTTTGACTACTTTTTCATTGTTTTTCATTTTCTTATTTTTGAATTTTTGAGATCCTTTGTATGTTTTTGATACTAGGTTTTTTTTTTTTTTATCAGACATGTCTTTGGCAAATATTTTCTCTTAGTCTGTGGCTTGTCTTATCATTTTCTTGCCATTGTTTTTAGCATGCTAGAACTTTTTAAAGTTTAATGAAGTTCAGTTTATCAATTATTTCTTTAGTGTATTTTAGCTTTTGTATTGTATCTAAAAAGTCATTGTCATGTCCAAGGTAACCTAGAACTTCTCCTGTGTTACCTTCTAGATGATTTATAGTTTTGCCTTTAACATTTAGGCCAATAATCCATTTGAATTTATATTTGTGAAGGGTATAAGGTCTATGTCTAGTTTAATTTCTTTGCCTATAGATGTCCATTTGTTGAAGACACCATTTTTGCTTTATTATATTGCCTTGCTCCTTTCTCAAAGATCAATTGACTATAATAATGGAGAATCTCTTGGAGATAAAACTCACAAAAGTATTTTTGGGGAAGCAATGACCAGGTCGCTCTGGAGTTTTTATCTCTGGAGGTTTATCCATACTGAGCCTCCAGTAATTTATCAATTATAGTTCAGATTTTTCTACCTCAGTTCTTGTTATCATGGGTTTCTGCTTGTGGGTTTCTGCTCCTATAAAATGTGATTCCCTATAGTCACTTATCTGTGTATCCAATTTGAGGGTCAGTGTTTTGACCTATGACCTCACTTCTCAGAGATCTAAGAATTGATTTTCTAGTGTGTTTGGTTTCTCCTTTCTTAAGATGGAGTTGTGATTTCCAAGCTCCTAACCTGCTGGACTAGAAACCTATCTCTAACAACTTCATGGCTTTTGATCAGTTACTTTCTATGCAAAATGCTACCATCAAGCACTATGAAATTAATCCATTCAAATGGAAATCTTAGGGTTTTTACATTCAACAGGATTTTACAATCTCAAAATGGGCTTGCCTCTGCTTTGTCTCCTGATAACTGGACTTTCATTCTCTGTTTAGGTGTACGAGATTGGGCTCAGAGAAGTTGAGTGACAACTTTGCACAGCAAATAAATAACTCAGGTCTAGATTTTTTTTTTACTCCAAATCCAGATCACTTCTTAAAACATAAAACAAAAGTTCATTTTCGCTTTTGTTTCTTTTGCCTTCGGAGACGTGTCTTGAAAGAAGTTGCTATGGCCTATGTCAAAGAGGTTACTGCCTATGTTCTCCTCTAGGATTTTGATAGATTCCTGCCTCACATTGAGGTCTTTCATCCATTTCATGTTTATCTTTGTGTATGGTATAAGAGAATGGTCGAGTTTCATTCTTCTATACATAGATGTCCAATTTTCCCAGCACCATTTATTGAAGAGACTCTTTTTTCCACTGGATAATTTTTCCTGCTTTGTCAAAGATTATTTGACCATAGAGTCGAGGGTCCATATCTGGACTCTCTACTCCGTTCTTTGTCTTTTTGTGCCAATACCATGCTGTTTTGGTAATCACAGCTTTGTAGTAAAGCTTGAAATCAGGCAACGTGATACCCCCAGCTTTGTTTTTCTTTCTCAACATTTCCTTAACAATTAGGGGTCTTTTCTAGTACCATATAAATTTTAGGATTGTTTGTTCCAGCATTTTGAAAAATATTGGTGGAATTTTGATCAAGATGGCATTGAAAGTATAGATAGCTCTGGGAAGTATAGACATTTTAATAGTGTTTATTCTTCTGATCCAAAAGCATGGAATGCTCTTCCATCTTTTTGTGCATAGCAAAGGAAAAAGTCAACAAAGCAAGGAGGCAACCCACAGAATGGGAGAAGATGTTTGCAAATGGCACTACAGACAAAGTGTTGATATCCAAGACCTATAAAGAATTCCTCAAACTCAAAAAAAAAAAAATGATCACATCAAAAAATGGGCAGGAGATATGAACAAACACTTCTCCATAGAAGACATACAAGTGGCTAATAGACACATGAAAAAAATGTTCATCATCATTAGTTATCAGGGAAATTGAAATCTAAACCACATTGAGATACTACCTTATACCAGTCAGAATAGCCAGAATTAACTAGACAGGAAACAAGTGTTGGAAAAGCTGTGGAGAAAGGAGAACCCTCTTACACTGTTCATGGGAATGCAAGTTGGTGCAGTTGCTTTGAAAAACAATGTGGACATTCCTTAAAAATTTATAAATAAAGTTACCAAAAAATAAAAAAATTTAAAAAAATTAAAAACATAAAAACTAGAGCTACCATATGACCCTGCAATTGCACTACTGGGTATCTACACCGAAGATACAGATACCATATGTACCCCAATGTTCATTGCAGCAATGACCACAGTCACCAAATTGTGGAAAGAACCAAGATGCCCTTCAACAGACGAATGGATAAAGAAGATATGGTCCATATATACTATGGAATATTACGCCTCCATCAGAAAGGATGAATACTCAACTTTGTAGCAACATGGACTGGATTAGAGATTTGCTGAGCAAAATAAGCCAAGCAGAGAAAGTCAATTACCATATGGTTTCACTCACTTGTGGAGCGTAAGGAGTAATATGGAGGACAATAGGAGAAGAAAAGGAAATGTGAATTGGGGTAAATCGGGGAGGGAGATGAAACATGAGAGACTTTGGACTGAGAAACAAACTAAGGGTCTTGGAATGTAGGGGGTGAGAGGTAAGCTTGGTGGTGGGTATTGAGGGCACATATTTCATGGAGCACTGGGTGTGGGGCATAAACAATGAATGTGGGAACACTGAAAAAATAATAAATGTAACAAAACAATTAAATTTTTTTTAATATTTAAATTTAAATTAAAAAAAATAAAATAAAATAAAACAGCACCATTTGTTAAATATCAGAACTTAGTATAAAGATTGATGTTAAAATACTGGTTTAGAAGTGAGGAGGAAAATTACCCAAAACAGGCTCAGGCCAGGAGACCCCAGAAGATGGAAAGTTACCAACAATCAACTAGAGATAAGCAGAAGCCCTATTGGGAGCAAGAAATAACCAGCCAAGTGTTTCAGCTCACTGGTTGCAAAATGAGGCTCATTCTACCTACTTTACTGAGATATTGCAGAGATTAAATGAAATTATATATTCAAAGAATTTGACACAATGTATAGAGTGTAGTCCATGGTTAAATCAATTGGTGTCTCCTGTGTATTCCTCGCCAAGAGAGCCACCCTGATGTGGGGCAGTTTGGAGTCCAAAGGCAGAAGGGAAGTCAGTGCATGGCTTCAGCCCAGTGAGGCGTCTGGGTTCAATTCTTCTAGAGTTCTAAATTAAATTCAGTCAAAACATATGCTTTAATATATCTATCTTCATTCATTTATTTATGAAAATTTATTGAGCCAGGCACTGCTCTCGGTGCTTAGGACCCGTCAGTGAATAAAAACAGGCAAAGATCCCTGTTCTGAGAGAGTTTCTGTGTTAAGAAAGATAGGCAAAAAGGGAATTGGCTAAATAAATGAGGAAATTATCTCCTGTGTTGGAAGGTAATAAGAGCTACAAATAATAGAAAATTGGAGTAGAGCAAGGAGACTGAGAGGGACAGCTTGCAATTTAACAAGGTGGTTAGTTTGGCCTCATTTCAAGGTGAAGTTTAAGCATACCATTGGAGGGCATGAGGGAAGATAAGGGAAGAGCTTGGAGAATAAGCCCAAGAAGGCAGGCGACAATCTGGAAAGAACCAAGAACCAATGTTGGAGAAGACATCGCTCTGCAGAGGCCATTGGAAGGATTTTTGGCTTACCTCTGAATAAGATGGAGAAGAGTGCTAGAGTATTCTCCACTTGGAGGCACTAGAAAGTGGATGGATTCTCTGTATATTTTGAGGGTAGAACAAATAGGATTTCCTGAAAGATTCTTGACATACTGGATGTGGTGGTAAGGGAAAAGGGGTCTCAAGAATGACTCCCAATTTTTTAACCTAAAGGATAAAGTTGAGTTAAAAGGATGAAATAAAATGGAGTTGCCCCCAACCATGGTGGGATTCCACATGAGTGAAGATCATGTGGCCATTACTTGGTTATAGTCCACAAAGGAAATAGTTTTGAATTATGGCAGAATTCAATGCAGAATTAAGTAGTTGGAGGGATGAATTATGAACAGTCCCATTTTGTTGTGCCAACATTTGTCACCTGGCTGCCTGGGGTTCAGTGGTGACTCTCACAGCAGGTCTTCAAGGGTAATTCTTGGGCATCAAGTTATCCTTTAGAGGAGAGCTGAACTTGCAGTGAGTTTCAATTGAATATCTAACACTAAAACTGTAGGAGTTCTCTGCATGCTATAGCTGATAGAAAAGCAAGGGTATGAGAAACTGTAATAGCAGTCCTTGGATTTATAATGCTATATTATGATTACAAGAGGGTAAAGGTGTATTTATTTCTGTCTGGATAAGAAAGCAATACTTTTGGAAGTGCTTTAGGTGGGGACAGAGCAATGTAATTTCCATAAACTATTAAAATGATTCCTGAGTTGTTATTCCCTAAGCCACCAAGAAAATGATAATGCATTTTACCAGCAGTATAAAGTTTGGTACATTATGGTCCTAAGCTTTTGTTTCTGCTTAAGATATACTTGCAATTACTTTTCTCCCTTAGGTCATAAAAGTTTCCTCTAACAAATCATGGGAAATTTTCCTGAACTTTCTGAATAGCTTGTCCAGTCCCTGACCAGTCATTTAATATTTCTAGACACCCAATAGTCTCTTTCTTATGATGATATCTATAAAAATACTCTGCAGGACCATATCTCATGCAAAATATCAGTCATCATAGAGTGAGCTATGATTTATTTATTTTTTTATTCAAAACACACACACACACACACACACACACACACACACACACACACTGGTCATTTAACACAAAATAGGTATTTCACCTGGCTCAAGAAGCATATGCATAAGCGATAACAGGATATGAAATAAATATTTGCAGAGATTGGATAAAATCAGGTGCATAGTTTATTTGAAGAATTGAAAAACAAAGGATATAATTGAAGGAATATAAGAGAAGTTCCTGAAAATATGAAGAATATCATGGGCCTAAATTGTGTTCCTTAAAAATTGAAATGTTGAAGTCCTAGCTCAGGTACCTCAGAATGTGACCTTGTTTGGAAATAGAATCATTGCATATGTGGTTAGTTTAGGTGAAGTCTTTAGAGTGGGCTCCCATCCATATGACTGGTGTCATTAGGAAAAGGGGAATTTGAGACCTAAAGTCAATCATGCACACAGGGAGAATGTAATGTGCCTTTGTATATTGGGGCTGCTATAATAGACTAAATGCTTGTAAACAATGGAAATTTATTTCTCCCAGTTCCAGAGTTAGGAAGTCTAAGACAAAAGAGCCAGCAGATTTGGTATCTAGTGAGGACCAGCTTCCTAATTCCAGATGCCTGTCTTCTTGCTGTATCCTCATATGGTGGAAGAGAAGGGGGAGGTTTGGGGAGTTCATTTTTATAAGGTCACTAACCTCGTTCAGGAGGGCTCCACCCTTGCCATCTAAGTACCTCCAAAGACCCCACCTCCTAATGCCACCACATTGAATATTATGTTTCAGCATATGAATTTGGGGAAGAAATTAACCTTCAACCTACAACACAATGTGAATATTGGAGCTATGTTGTCACAAGCCAAAGAATCACCAGAAGCTAGGAGAGGTGGCTGGAAGAGGTCCTTTCCTAACATAATCAGAAGGAGCATGGTCTTGTTAATATTTTGGTTTTAGATTTTTGGTCCCCAAGACTGTGAGAGATTTATGTTTCTCTTGTTCCAAGTCATCCAGTTTGTGATACTTTGTTACAACAGCCCTAGTAAATTAATTCAAAGAGATTTGTGTATGTTAATGTTATCACTTGGCCCAGATCCTATGAAAGTCACTCTCTGAGAGTGAAGAGGAAGATATTTTCCTTCCTTTTGGAGGAAAGATCTAAATTTATAAAGATTTCTCAAAGAACTAAAGGAATTTCAATATTTTTGCCCCAGACCATAATGTAACCTTCTTCCTTAATTCTCCCAGATTAACTTAAATATTTATTCATATAGGAGTGTTATTGCCCAATCCCTCTTAATTTGTTTGCAAAACCCCAAACTTTCCTTTTGAGGGAGTGAAGAAAAAAAGAATGGAGAAGGGAAATCCACTTTACATATTATATATAGGGGAACTGAAGGAGAACAGGTCCCCATCGATACATCACTCTAATGCCAGTAACGTTAAAACAATCACAAGTAGCAGATGTCAGTGCTTATGACTTTAAAAAGGGCAAACTCACCAAAAGACCACTCTGCCAGTCTACCAATGGTCACATGAAAAGATTCAAAGACCAAAATGAAGCAAAAGAAATGAGCTGTTTTCACATAGATAAAGCAGGAGTCCCCCCGCACAAGCAGTCCTTTTCTGTCAACAAAATGCAAGTTATAATCATTCATTCTTTTCAACAAGATGCATGGTTGGGAGGATTGCACTTTCAACAGAAGGGTGATTTTAGTGTCAACTTAGAGTCAGTATAATTTGGTGTATTTATTAGTCTCCTCTCCTCTCCTCCCCAAGTCAGTGATTTATCACTCTCCACTGTATTGTTTACAACATACAGCAACACATAGTCATTTTTTCTTGCTACAGTCCCACTCCTCTCTTGACACTGATAAATATACTACAAATGGATAAAAGTCTAATTGCAGTGAGCTTGAGATAGAACTATGGTAGGTGACAAACTTGAGGCAAGATAGACCACCCTTACGGGCTTTTGCTGTAAAGAAGAGATGACAAGCAGGTGATGCATCCTGACTGGGATTCCTGCCCTACTGTCATTCCATTACTTCACTGAAAATGTTTTCAAAATTACTACCATGTGGCTAAATATGATGGTTGTTCTTGGTTTTCATCTTACTTTGACCTGCAGGCATTATTTGACAGAATTAATTCCTCCCTTTGCCTTGAAACACTGTCTGGCACTCACTGCTAGGGCACCTTATTCTGCTACTCTTCATATTAATTCCCATGCAGCACAGTTTTCACCTGCCTGACACCTAAACTGTGACCAGTATGAGTCAGTAAAGAAAAGATGGTGCACACACACAAAGGGAAATTAGATGAATAATGAAAGATTTATTTGAAAAGCATGACCAGATCATCGAGGGATAAGGAAGCACCATGGCAGAATTTGCAAGAACAGGAAGCTCTTAGCGTCCGAGGTTTGAAGCGGCTAGGAGGAGCAGCTACTGGTGCTTGTCAAGGACTGTAACTGTAAGAAAGGGCAGGTCTGGCTGCAGCTTTGACCTTTAGTTGGGGAGACAGCCTCTGCCAAATAGGGACCCCACAAGAAGAGAACAACAAGATCAAATATCTAATGTTCTTTCCTTCTGCCCCTCTCCCCACCCCCCACTGGCCTTACCCTATGCGTGCCTCCTGTTGCCTGAGTGCAAGCAGAAATAAGAGCAAGGAGGCATGTATATAGCACAGGTTGGCCTTGAACTGCACAAAGAAGGGTGGAGAAGGCTGAAAGGAGATGTGGAGGGAATGCAAAGACTCCATCACTGAGAGCCCTAGGTAGTGCTCAGTTCCAGTCCTCCTTATCCTATGTCTCACATCACTAGTGTTCTCACCCAGTGTCATGGTATTACAGAATGTAAACATGCTGATGAATCCCACATTTCTCCTCCAGCTTAAATCTCTCCCCTGAACTTCAGGGTCATACATCCAAGAGCCTGCCAGAAATCTTCACTTGGAAATCCAGTAGGCATTACAAAATCAACATGTCCAAAATGTCAATCTTATAAGCACACCCACTGGCCTCTTTTCCCAGACTTCCCCTATTCATTAAGTAGTAGTCCATCCATTGGTGGCTAAGGTGGATATCTCAAGAGCTTTTTTTGACTCACTCTTCTCTGTCTCTCACAGTCCATCTCTAATACAACAACTTATGCTCTTCGCAGAAAAAATATAAGCATTATCTGACCACTTCTCACCAACTCCACCATCTCCTGTTGAGCCAGCCATTATCATCCCTTGGCTGGATGCTGCAACTTTATCTGTCACCTCTGCCCTGATTCTCCCTCTATAGCCTATTTTCAATAAAACAGTCAATGTGGTTCTTTTAACCTTAAGTCAAACTATGCCACTCTTCTGCCCATACCCTCTGATGGTGGAATCCCACTTCATTCAGAGCAAACAGTCCAGACCATCCAATGACCTAAACTGTCCTGGATAAGCTCCTATCATAAACTGTCCTGGATGAGCTCCTATCACTTTTCTCTCCTTCACTGCTTTCTAGCCACACTGACCTCCTTGCTGTTCCTGAAATGTGACCTTTTTTTTTCTCCCAAACATGCTACAGACTCAGGGCCTTTGAACTTCCTGTTTCCTCTATCTGAAACATGGTATACCCAAAACCAATGGTTCACTCAATCTCTCATCTCCTTCAGTTCTCTGCTCAAAACATCTCTTGGATCTCTCAATCTGCCCTATATTTCCTACCCCAATTCCCTATTTGATTGTAAATGTATTACTTAAGAACTTTACATAATATTTTACTTATTTATTTGACTAGTGCAGGTTTTTGCTTCTGTATTCACCCTCACAGCATAGGTACACCCCACATGGCAGACATCGGCAGGCTGTTTGTAGGGGTAACATGGCAGAGAGGAGTACAGGGAGTGACCAGGGGAAGAATGGGGAATTCACAGCAATTGTAGCAATCTATGGTGAGGGACAGTGTGCCATTGAGGAACATGCCAAAATGTTTTGCGTTAAAATTAACAATGATAGAGACGATCCCAAATGGACACTTTTCTTGCAAGTAATGCTACCAGATGAAAGAGAATGTTGGTGAAAGTATTTCTCTGTGGTGGCGAAAATAAGATAATAGAACCAGGTCCAAATATGAATTAATAAACTGAAAAAGCAGATGTTGAGAGTGAAGACAATCTCAGCCAGAAATAAAATACTGAAATTTTTAGTGTCTATGAAAATTGAACAGAAATAGGAAAATTACTTTTGATTTATCATGATATTCTTATTACTGACAGGGGAATTTCTTTACAGGTGGATTATATCTCTGACAGTGTCCAAACAAGTGAAAATGGTTCTTGTCAAATTCTATAAGAATAAGGAAATAAGTATTGTCCCCCACAAATCTGTGTGTACAGAATGCTGTATAAGGATAAATAAACCTTTCCCAGGAGTATAGAAGTATTCCTGCCAAGCAGGCAATCAGCAATTGGTGGGCATCTTCTCCATGGGGTTTTGAACATAAGGAATGCTACTGTGGCAGTATCATACTAGGATGGAGATATTCTCTTAGGAGCAGATCCCATATTATTGGTACTTTATCAACTGCATCAGTAATATATGAATGGAGAAATTCACCAGGAAACTCATTATGTAATGCTTTGGGAAAGAAGCAAACATAGGCAAAAAAACAACGTGAAAGTGTGTGTTCTGTGACCTTTATTGTGGAATCAAAAGTATGCTATACGGTTTCCTGTGATAATGGGATTTTTGTAGTATGGGACAGAGAGCCACTGAATGACACAGATATAGGACATATGTAGGTGTATGCTATGTAGTTACCATAGACTTGTTACATGCTTCTTATTGCCACTCAAGCCATCTTTTCAATTCCATGATTTTGTAGAGGAAAGGAACAATATTTTGATTTGAAAACAAAGAAAATCTTTCTTATTTTCCAGTATGAGGAACGCTTACTATCAATGTTTTCTGGTTTCTTCTTTTATGTGCAAGTTATTTGATTTACCTCTAGGCATTTCAACAGTAAAATTACCTTTGAGATACAACAATAAGTAAATATTCCACTAGATACAGATTGTAAACAATTGTCTAAAATACTAATTGATCACAGATTTGCCTGTGATTCCCTCTCCCAATGGCAGAACAGACATTAGAAGGGAACTTTGGGATGGTTCTAGAGCATGGAAAACATCAGAAAAAAAGGATGGATAGATATTATACTTGATTGTCTATTGTTGTACTTTTAAGAGACCCAACATTCTGACTTGATATTTTTTTTAAGATTTTATTTATTTGACAGAGAGAAACACAGCCAGAGAGGGAACACAAGCAGTGGGAGTGAGAGAGGGAGAAGCAGGCTTCCTGCCAAGCAGGCAGCCTGATGTGGGGCTTGATCCCGGGACTCCAGGATCATGACCCAAGCCGAAGGCAGAGGCTTAACCACTGAGCCACCCAGGGGCCCCTGACTTGATTTTTTTTTTCTGACTTGATATTTTTAATAAAAGCTAGTAAATAGCCTTAAACCAGGGTGGATTCTGGGATATAAAAATCTAAATTGTCTCTGTTATAATCATTCAATGTTATAGGTTATCAGAATTTCCCTCATGCATATATACTATGTATATATACAGATACACACCACATTTGTCAGATGTCTGTGTGTGAGAGACTTTCAGTGGGTTCCATGAACAGTTAAGTATGCCCCATGTATTAACTGTTACAACAAAGAAATAACTTAGAGACTAATTAGCACTAATTTAGATGGTTCACTAATATTGGCATATAAGACCTGCAAAAAGATATGTAACAGCAAGAGTGTTGGTGCTGCAGAAAAATAAATGTGAGTTATTTGGCAACAAATTTGAAAGTTTTTTTTCTAAAATCTATTTGAATCTTTACTGAAAACAAATCACACTTTACATCTGTTATCTC
Source organism: Spilogale gracilis (assembly GCA_004023965.1). Lineage (NCBI taxonomy): Eukaryota > Metazoa > Chordata > Mammalia > Carnivora > Mephitidae > Spilogale > Spilogale gracilis. The sequence continues at coordinate 137,157 of PITA01001913.1, read as the reverse complement.
CTTTTTCTTATTTAAAAAAAATCATATTTTTCTTTCTACAAAACTATTAGTCGTAGTTTACTGTCCAAAAAACCCTAATCTCCATTGCTCAAAGTCACCTACTAAGAGGGAGAGATCCAAATTCCTTTACTTCTCATCTTTAATTGTTTCACACTGCACCAATATAAAGACCCCAGCTGATAATGGTCTATTTTGCCAGGGGCCAGCCCCAGCAACAGTCAGGGTCCTAGAAGGTGGGGACAGTGTTGGCGACTCCGAATAAGGAGACCAGACTCGAAGAGTGGTGTGAGGATCTCCTGAAAACTATGTCTTCAGAGCTCTTTATTTAAAGCCTTTGGTTACAGATCATTTCAAAGGAAGGGTAATCAAAGAGTTCAATCATACATTTTTTCATGGCATTGGTGCCGTTCAGGTGCCATAAACTTAGAGCAGAACATCCCTAATCTATGGAACAAACAATTGTGGGTGGAAACAGACCCTGGTCCACTGGAAGTCACATCAATCTAGCTTTAGGCAACAGTTGGTTTTGTCTGATATTATCTCAATGGAGTGTTTTATCCACTGGCAGTGCAAAGCAGAAAGTGGTCACGCAGGCGAACGGTGAACGGGTGGTCGTGGAAACTTTAAGTAACTACATTTAACTATTAAGTATATTGGTATTGATATAGTCTCAATCAGAGTGTAACTATGCAGGTTATAATTATTTTTCTATTGATTTTATGATCTAAAAGGAGTGCCATAAGCAGATTGCAGAAGTGAGAATAAAGAAAGGAATAGACTTGCATATAAATTATATAGCGTTTTTTAAGCAGGTCTTACAAACAAGAAGGCAATTGAAAGGCTAGATGAGTTGTGTACAAAGTTTTAGCTACACCATAAATATAATGACCAGAAGTTAGTTTGTTTGGTGTCAAAGAGAAAGATAACTTATTTTGCAAAGGTAAAAGCATTTGCTCAAGCCTATTTTCTTTTTTTTTCTTTTTTCCTTTGTTTTCTTTTAAAAGATTATTTATTTATTTATTTGACAGAGAGAGAGAGAGAGAGAGAGAGAGAG
>PITA01001913.1:0-136003 GCA_004023965.1 Spilogale gracilis | reverse complement strand
CCCAGGCGCCCTCAAGCCTCTTTTCTCTGACTGGGTGCACAACTCTTTCTTTATGGATTCTTTGTGTGCATGGCAATGTTCTTGTTAGTACTGTTTTATTTCTTATATTAAGCCCTTTATTTAACCATTTAAGAGCCTTGACAATCTCCTCCACAGAACTGCAGGGTATCTAAGATTAAGCTATTTTTAATGATGGTAAGTAGAGACAAAAGCATTTTGCTATATACCAGACATGGTTTTTAAATGTCAAGCATTCTGTACAAAGAACGGCAAACAAGCAGGGTGGAGAAACCACTGCCCCATGCAAACTCCTCACACTTTGTGGGAGGGTCGGTATCCCGTGCCTTGCAGAGGGAAATCACCTAATTGACCAGGCAGGTGGCTTGTGGCACTATTTTTTTCTGTATTGAAAGTTTCCTTTTGGGAGAGAAAGGGAGATACACAACAATAATAAATATAAAAGCCAGCTTAAATTTTTTTTCATAGCAAGAGGATTTAAAATCCTCCCAATAGTAATTTTCTATGGCTATATCTATGCTGTGTCATATTTTGTAGTATATTCTACTTATTAAAAACATTCTCCACTGGGTGTAGGGAATGGGCAATGAATCTTGGAACACTGAAAAAAAAATTTAAGTAACAATAATAATAAAAAAAAACATTCTCCACTTGCCACATTAAGGGCAAGATAGCATCTATTTTTTAAAGGGAGATAGGATTCCTGGGAGCTCAATTGGTTAAGCACCTGACTCTTGGTTTCAGCTCGTGTCATGATCTCAAGATCCTAAGATTGAGCCCTATATCCAGCTCCATGCTCAGCAGTGAAATCTGCTTAAGACTCTCTCTCTCTCTCCATCTGCCCCTCCCCACTTCTCTCCCTCTCTCAAATAAATACGTAAATCTTAAAAAATAATAAGAAATAAAAGGGAGAGAGCAGTAAATAACAGCATCAAAACTATGCTTTAGAGGCACATATCATGAAACAGAATATATCTGAAGAAAATTAGATCAAATGTATCACCAATAAAAAGTAACACAAAGCTCATATTTGAAGGGCAAAAGAAATTTATGAGGAAAGTTGCAGAATCACCTCTACTCCACTCTCCAGAGATAACCATTTCTAGTATTTTGGTTTGAAACTTCTATTTTTTTTCCCCTGTGCATGTCTCGTGTATGTGGATATTATACTTTCCACAAAAATGGTATCAAACTTTATATACAGTTTTGTACCTTGCCTGTTTCTTATAGCAACATATTTTCTACATTGTGACATAGTCTTACATATCATAGCTTCCTAGGGATGATGTAACAAATTACTACGAATTGGAAGGTTTAAATCCATACTCCACAATTCTGGAGGCCAGAGTCAGACATTAAGGGGTAGGCAGAGATGCACATTTTCTGAAGGGTCCAAGAGAGAGTCCTTCCTTGCCTCTTCACTATTCCAGGGGCTGCCGGCATTCCTTGGCTTGTGTCACATCATTTCAATCTTTGCCTTCATCTTCACATGTGCTTCACATGTTCCTATGTCTCAAATCTTTCTCTGCCTTTCTCTTCTAAGAATATGAGTGATTGGTTTCTGAGCCCACCCTAAAACCAGGATGAGCTCATCTCAAGATTCTTAATTACATGCATAAAAATATTTTTTCCCAATAAGGTCACATTCACAAGGTTTGGGTGGACATATCTCATAATTCAACCAACTATAATCACGTTGATAAATACTCAATGTCCTATCAGTAATTGTGTAGGTAAAACATGTGAGATGTGGGGTGAGGTCTAGGAAGCACTGAAGAGGAGAGAATTGCCTTAGCATTTTGAGCACCTTTGGCCCCCAAAATGCTAAGGAATCCCAAGTTGTCTTATGTTCTTCTATAGACAGGATTTGAAAACAGTAGGGGAACATGTAGATTTCAACCCTAGCTACTCCAGGCTGGGATGGACTTTACTGAGCATCCTTAGTGTCCAGGAGAGTTCTGACATGCTGCTAAGAGCACAGTAGATAATTACTATGTAAGGAAGGAACTTCCACTGATGCTTCCTCTGCATGAGGAGCGTCCCTGTTCCCTGATTTTGAAGAACAGTGAGATGGAGCGGTGGGGCACAAACGGTTTAGAACTGAAGCAAGAGGTAGAGAGTAATGTAGCTATTTTCTCAAGAGGGGAGCTGGTATCTGAGGTCCTAGGAGAGCAGAACTCAAAGTGGGATTCACTTGTATCTCCAGAACATTTGGAGACTAAAGGAAGAATTTGGTTATGAACTTCATTTATAATGGATAAAAAATAATATTAAAAGCTCACTGACAATTGCTCCTTCTGCAAGAGGACAGACATCGGCTGGCATACCTTATAATGTGGCTCAGGAATAGCCAAATTCTTAGATCTCTTTTTTTGCTCATGGTTGCAAACAAATTAAGAGATCCTTTTTACTAGAACTGAAGACCAGAGTAATACCCAGATAACTTTCAATTATATTCTAATTCCCATATCTGCTTTTCACAATATCTTTGGGAAATACCGTAAAGGGTTATTATGAAAAGAGCAAATTTGCGAAGTTCTTTGACATGATGTTATACAGACGTAGAACACCTTCTCACATCCACAGACAGGCAGGCAGTCTTCATGTTCCTCGTGCAGAACAAGACATCACACTGCACCTCGTGGCATTTTATTTTGATGGACAGAGGGAGAAAGGACTGGGGAAGGCATCCTCACCTGACACTGTAACACAACCCACAGATAGGTGACACTTCTGTGGTCACTCCTTCATGATGGTGCTGATGGAAAGGCCCTCTGCAGTCGGAAACAGATTTCTTCATTTTTTGTCTTACATCCCCGTGTATATCCTAGTGCCTGTCATATAGTAAATGCTTGCTAACAAATGAATGATAAAATAATATATAAATGCACCAAAATGTCTAGTCCTTTCATTGCACTGCACTCACACTAATGTTTAAACTCATTCAGACATATACAAATATAAAGAACTCCTTCAAATACACAGTAATTTGTGACTATCACACACACACAAATGTCAAGTCACCTGTCGTCAGTTTTCTCAAGAAATGGAAAAATTGGACAGACTGTAAATTACATAAAAGCTTCAATGAGGCTGATGACTACATTCTCTCACTCTAGTTTGGGTTTACATTTAAAAGGGTAGAATCACCGTTTCTTTTGTCCCTAAACATCAGCCTCTATTTTTCAAGAGTCTTCTAGAGCCAGTTTAAAGAATGTGATTTTTCTTCTTGAGGCATCTAAGTGAAAAACAATGTGTTCCTTCCTAATTTATAAGAAAGTACTTGAGGAGAAGGACTTGCCTTTTATGAGTTATGAGACCACTGTTCAGCCTGTACTTTCTTCCTGAGCTAAAACGAATTCCATTTTCTCTTTTTCAAGCTGTAGTATATCTTCTTTCTTGAATGTCAAATTAGTCTTTGTCCTTAAAATTATGACCACCCAGAGGAAAACTTAACTTGTTTTGGTAAAGAAGTTGCTGGGCTACACAAAGCATTTGTTTTCTTTGACATTCTATTCTACTGAAGGCTTTACTATACTGATGACTTCAAGCAATAAAACAACAAATGGTCATATCCAGGTTAGGGACCTGGCCTTGGGAGTAGTATTTCTGATTGTCATTTCACAAAGGGTAGTTCCTGTTCACGGGATGGTCTCACTTAGGGAGCGTTGCCGTAAATGCCAAATATGGTTTAATATGTTTGAAGTATTAGTTATAATATATGTATACCAAATCAAAAACTGTATTATAGAGTACCATGAACACTAGCTAGTGGTTTCGCTTTAGTTTATTAGTTACATAAAATATTTCATATATTCAGCCACTACCCACCTCTTTCTTGTTTATTAGTGTTGAAAAACTGCTTTAGCTACTCTCACTGAAAGGCTCTGAAAATACTGAGTACATCCTATCTAGGGAAGAATAGGATTACTTTTCTATTTTACTTTTTTAGTTCTGTAAGTGAGTACCTCTCTTTGTAAAGAGGTAAATACAGAGAAATATAAAAAATTAAAGAGGTAAGTCCTTCTTTGGTGTCCCACTCCATCCTCAACCTCTCCCACAGTAAATGTTGTGATGATGTGCATACTTTCAACATATTCTTCACCTCATGGTAAATGCAAATGCATATGCATCTCCAGTTTTGTTTTCTCTTTGCAACTATATGGTTCACTTTTAACTTACTTTCTGTATCTTCTATTTTTCATTTCAATACTTATTTATACTCTGGAAATCATTCCATTCAGGAATGTAAGTCTATCTCAAGTTGTTTAATCATTTATTAGTATTCTCTGATATAAATGGACAGATGGAGTATAAGAAACATATTCATATTTGCCTCAACCCAACAGTTGGTTGTTAAAACATACCATTATCTTTGCATATATATCTTCATACACATGCACATGTACTTTTGCTGCACATTTTCATTCTTGTTTTTGGTAGACAGAACCAAACTGCATTTCAAAAGGCCATCCTAATTTATGTCTAGTTTATTTATTAAGCAATGTATCAATTGCTTATTATTTTTCCCATTTCTTTGTCAACACTGGATATTATTAAGCCTTTGAATTTTATCAGTCTATTAGAGAAAAATATCTTGTGAATTTTTTTAAAGATTTTATATATTTATTTTAGAAAGAGTGAGTGAGAGAGAGAGCATGAGAAAGGGAAGGGTCATAAGGAGAAGCAGGCTTCCCACCGAGCAGGGAGCCCTATCCAGGGCTGGATCCTGGGACTCCAGGATCATGACCTGAACAGAAAGCAGACACCTGACTGAACCACCCAGGTGCCTCATAGCTTGTGTTTTATTTTTTTTATTTTTTAAAGATTATATTTATTTATTTGACAGAAAGAAACACAGAGAGAGGGGGAACACGAGCAGGGAGAGTGAGAGAGAGGGAGAAACAGGCTTCCCACTGAACAGGGAGCCAGATGCAGGGCTCAATTCCAGGACTCTGGGATCATGACCTGAGCTGAAGGCAGACACTTAAAAACTGAGCCCCCCAGGTGCCCCTAGCTTGTGTTTTAAATTGCATTTGAGATTACTAGTGGTATCGGTGATACTTTCAGATATTCATGGAACACTTTTATTTTTTATTTCTGTAAATTGCTACACATACACACACACACATACACACACATAAGAAAAATGTTCTTTAGCTTCATTGGCTTTTAATTTTGGTCATGATGGCTTTTGAAATACAGTCAACACTGTCAGTTGCTTTCAAGCTGAAGAATATTTGTTTCTGTTTTGCTTAAGAAATTTTTCCTACTCCTTAATTAGTTTCTTAAATTCTCTCATATTTTATATTAATTCATTAATTTATCTGAACTTTATTTTTTGTGTACATTTTCTTGTGTATCTTAGATTATTTTCCACTAAAGCATAGCCAGTCTTTACTCATTTTTTTGAATAGTTGGTTTTTTCCTTACTGATTTAAAATAACAAATTTACCAAATTTCACACTGCATATTTTCATGAATCTTTTTCTTAATTTTTTGCTGTTTTCAAGTGATTTGTGATCTATTAAAATAGAAATAATACACTTTTAATTAGCATAATTTTAATTATGTTCTTATTCTTATTTTTCAAAATATTGGCAATATGCATTGCTTTTACCTTTGATTACTTTTTTTTTCTCTTTGATTACTTTAAATCAACTGTATTAAATCCCATTATGAAAGTTCTTTGGAGATTTTGACTGAAATTAAGTAAGAATTATTTTAAAGATCCTGATATCTTTACAAAATTGAACAAATTATATATATTTTAGGTTATATATCACTTCTTTACATAAAGCTTTATATTGTTCTTTATAAGGATTTTATATATTTCTTCATAAGTTTTTTCCTAAGCACTTATTTTATTTTTACTTAGTAAAAGAATTTTTATTCATTTTATAGTAGTTATTAATGATGGATAGAAAAGCTGTTGATTTACCTTAAATAAGACAAGTTTACTAAAATCTTGTATTGGATTTCATGGGTTTTAGGATTATTATAGATAATAATGAGACCCATTGTTTTTTTTTCTAAGATGTATAAATATACTTTTTAAGGCTTGATATATGGCTGACACCTAAGAATGGAGTTAAGAACTAGATATGCAAGTAAACTATCTTATTCTGTCCTCAAGCATAATGCTAATGCATTTGATATTTGTGCATTGACTATTACTCTTTATATGATTTAAATAAATATATTTCATTAAATTATAAAAAGTTTTTTTCTAGGGGCGCCTGGGTGGCTCAGTCATTCAGCGTCTGCCTTCGGCTTGGGTCATGATCCTGGAGTCCTGGAATCGAGCCTTGCATGGGCTCCCTGTTGGGTGGGAAGCCTGTTTCCTCCCTCTCTCACTCCTCCTGCTTGTGTTCCCTCTCTAGCTGTGTTTATCTCTGTCAAATCAATAAATAAAATCTTTAAAAAGAAAAAAAAGTATTTTTCTATTCCCTAACTAAGAGACTTTCTTTTTTCCATTAAAGAGCAGTGATGGTTTCTTTCACATTTACCAAGATGGTCAAAGTTTTTTCTCATTAAGTCTCATAATATAGTAAATGGCATTAATAGATCCCACATGGCTGATCTGTCCTTGGATTCCTTAAAATTTGGTTTGTCAAATGTCTCATTATTTTTAACTATAGCTATGCATAATCATTTAACATTTTATTTAAATTTTTACATGCATAAACAAAACTGACATGTTTTTCATTTTTATTCTATTTTTGTTTGTCATTAGTACAAGGATTATGCCAGCCTTGTGGAATGAGTTAGAAAATTCTCTATTCTTATTTGCTTCTGGAATAAGCTTGAATTCCCTGAAATTATCTGTTATTGAGCTAGATGGCCTATTTCAGAATTTGAAGGGTTTCTTTGTGTTTACTTTTTTCAGTTCTTCTCTAATTTTTATTCTATTTCCTCTTTCTGCCATTTTCTGAGTAAATTTAGTCTATAACATGGTAATTAATATTATTCTACAAAATAGTTCTTGAGTAAATACTTATTTTTATTAAGGCTGAAATGAGGGATTTAATAAGTATATATTTATTGTTTCTTTAAATTCTTTTAGTCTATGATTTTATGATGCTGAGTTTGTGGCAAAAAAAGGATCCCAAAGATATCAATATATTTTCTACCCACTATTGTAGTAATGATTCAGGATGTACTAATATGGATAGAGTTTCCAGACATTATCCTTCTGATTTAAATTATCTTTTATTTATTCAAGTTAAATGTCATCTTTTATATGTCATCACTGTTATGTCACAGTAAAAACTCATTTTTTCTGTGCAAATTAAATAGTATTTATTGTACATAAAACCCTACTTATCTAAAACAAAAATCTTTACTGTCACCTTCATATACAATGAGGCAGACATATCTGAATAGAATGGAGTTAAACAGCATCCCAACTAATTTTGGAAATCACAGACAACTCACTTAGGGCAATTAAGGTCAAGGTCAAAGCTATCCATACTAGTCAAAGAAGAAACTTAGTCCTATAATTCTTGAACAAAACATGACTGAATTGGAAGTCATTTTTCAAGAATGAGGACTATTTTCTCAATCTCGTATTTTACCAGCCTGATTTCAGATTACTCTTCATGTTTAGTTTCCAAGTTCCCATAGATAAATATATATATAAACTGGTGGAAAAGTGGTAGTGAAATACAACATATAGCTCTAAGGAGCTGTGTATCTCTTTCCAGATTTAGTTATTGTCCTGAACTCCATGTAAGCCTGGAAAAATCATGAATTATTTAAAAAATCTGACCCAATATCAAGTGATTTATAGGAACTGTTCATTTTAGCTAATTTCTCAAAGGAAAATTATTTTATATCCAGGATATAACTAATTTAGAAGACTATAGGGAGATGCACATCAATACAGTAGCAAGCAGAGTGGAAAAATATGTAATAAGGAAGAGGGAGAAAAAAGTAGAAACAATAAGATTTACTTAAGTGGGAATGAACATAATTTGCTATGAAAAACATGATCACTTTTTCTAAATTTATTTTGTTTCATTCCTTCTTTCCCGGTAATATGTCTAGAAAGCCTGGCACCGTGCTTGTTGATAGGGCTCTACCTGGGTGTGTGTAGCTCACCACAGCCATGCAGAAGGAAAAAGAAGATGGACACAAGGAAATTCTCCCTTAGAAAATAGGTTCGTGATGCTCTATTAGGATACGAGAAATCCTCACATTAATGACCTCTATGAGTTAAGACATTAAAATTTATCTTTTACATAAATAAATACTATTCACAAAGATAAGCTATTCACAAAGTAATCTAATTACATTGTTAATGATCATCAGTATGACAATGAGTAAAATATTTAACAGAAAGCCAGACATTGAGAGAATAGACACAAGATAGTAAAATCACGATGCTGTTTTTGCGTTGGAATAAGGGCACCAAAATCTGGGCAATGTATGCTGTCAGGTGAAGTCAGCCCAGGTGAGCTTTCTCTTTTACTCTTCCTTCCATCTCTCATTCATCAACATATATTTAACAAGCAGTCACTGTTAGGTAAAAAAGATACAAATATGAAAAATATGAGTTTTGCCTAGAGGAGCTCACACTTTAGAGAAGAATTAAGGATGTAATTATCAATTTTTAGCACCCGTTGTATTCCTTGTGCTTTTTAGTTTTCAAGGAGGATCAAAAGCTCTGACCACATTTGTTTTGTTTTGTTTTCCTCTTCTTCTTTTTTTTTTAATGTGGGAAACAATCTACTTTTATGCTGCCTGGAAAGTCCATTTTATCAGTGTGGCCCAGGAGCAGGACGAATTTGCCCACCTCTTCTGACCACATTTCTATTAACTAGGCTGGACCAGTTTATTAATCATAACACAATTTCTATAAACACTTGATACCAGATTTAGTAATCATCACAAAATTCTTCTCAAAGCTGGAATATGCAAATACATATTTACAACTACAACTGGAATAATATATTGTTCTATTCATTAGTTTCAATATATAATTTATAAACCACGAGTATACACCTCTTTCAGGAGTCTGAAATAAATAGTACTTTATATTGGGAGTTAAATAAACATCTTATTTGGTTTGAGTTATTATTTCAGCTTATAATTATAAATGCATATGACCAAAGAAGCTGAAGATATTAATCATTTTTAAAAATACAGTTAGTGTATGTGCATCCGATTCATAATTGCTGCATTGGTGAGACTTCATTTAATTCTCCCAGACATTTTATAAAATAAGGATCCTTATTTTCAGATAAGGAGACCAGGGGTTAATGAGGCCATATACCTTCCCCAGGATATCATGGCTAGCAAATGGTGGAAATGGGATTTTAACTCAATTCTAACAACCAATTCTGACAACTAAGTCTTTCACTTAGTCATTTATCTCCCACTAGAAACTGCAACAGAAACTTAGAGGATAGTACAGACTGACTAGGAGAATAAACAGAGTGTCATAGAAGTCTGTTTGAAGAAATAAGAAAATCTAGAAAATGGTGATTCATTATAGCAATCCCTCATATGATCTCCTCTTGCAGCTCTCAACCTATGCCCACAGTGAAAAGTTGATATCAAGTCTTTATGGTTGTTTGCACCGGAGGTCTGACCACATATCTTTAGACTTTCTTAGCAACCATCTTCCTTTGGGTATTACCAGTCAGTTTCTGGAGTCCTGGTCGCAGAAAGACTCACTGAACAGCCTTCAAAGGACATTTTTTTGTCATCTCAAATATACTCTATGACATCCACATGGCCATGTTTTGTGTGAGGGAAAGGTAAAAGCAATTTCAGCTAGTGGAGGCCAATAGTGTGCACAAAAGCAGAACAATAACACAGGAAGAGTCTAGTGAGAAAATGTGACTGCAACTACACTAATCCAATGAGGCAGTTGGAGGGGAGAATAATGGTGCTCCCTGTGGGCCCTACAGGGATCTTGGGGGCTGGGTTCTGGAGTTATTTCTGAGAATGTATAAATAGAGTCCTGCATTTATGGATAATTGACTTTTCATGAGGGTGCCAAAACAATTCAGTGGGGAAAAGAGTAGTCTTTCAACAAATGGTCTCGGGGAAACCAAATATCCATATGAAAAGAAATGAAGTTGGACCCCTTTCTTGCACCACACACAAGAATAAACTCAAAATGGATCAAAGACCTAAATATAAGAGCTAAAACTATAAAACTCTTAGGAAAAAATGTAGAAGTAAATCCTCATGACCTCAAGTTAAGAAAAAGCTTCTCAGATATAGCACTAAAAGTACAATCAATGACAGAAATTAAAGATAAAATAGATCTCATCAAAATTAAAAACACTTATGTTGTAAACAATAGTATGAAGAAAACAAAAATACACACCATAAAATGGTGGAAAATATTGGAAAATTAGATACTGATAAAGTCCTGTATTCAGAATATATAAGAAACACTATAACTCAATAAGTCAAATACCCTGATTTAAAAATTGGCCAAGTCAAATAACCCAATTTAAAAACTGGCAAAGGAAATGTAAAAAATTTTCTGGTGAAGATATACAAACAAAATAAGCATATGAAAAGACTTAATCATTAATTATTGGAAAATACAAGACAAAACCATAGTAAAATAGCATTTCACACTCACTAAGTTGATTGCAATATAAAAAAAGGAAACTAACCAGTATTGAGGATGAGGAGAAACTGGAACCATCATATATGTTGGTGGGACTACAAAGTGGTAGCCACTTTGGGAAAATATTTACTCACTCCTCAAAATGTTAAATATAAGGTTTCTATATGACTCAACAATTTCACTCCTAGGTATACACCAAGAAATGAAAATATATGCCCTCAAAAACACTGCATATGATTATTTATAACACCATTACAAGAAGAGCTAAAAGTAGAAAGCACTCAAATCTCTATCAACTGATTAAGAAGCAAAATGTGATATGCCTTTACAATGGAATATTATTTATCCATAAAAAGGAATGAAGTACTGAGATATCCATAACATGGATAAACCTTGAAAATATTATGCTAACTGAAAGAAGCCAGTCACCAAAGACCATGTATAATATGATTCCACTTATATGAAATATTCAAATCAGGCAAATAAGTAGACAAGAAGAACATCAAAGATCGCCAGGAGAAAACTAATATGTACACACGTAATAAGGCACAGAGCTAAGGGTGGACAAAGGAGTCAAAGCAAAGAAATCATCCTCTAAGAGAGGATAGCAGGGTATATTCCAACAAATGATCAGAAGTTGTCCTGGCTCAGGGGAGGAAGGGTAGGTAGAGAGTTGTAGATGGAAGAAACTACAAGAGGAAAGCCAGAGCTTAGCATGGGGTGTCTAGGAAAGGTGAGTTGTGTATATGTGTGGTATGGAGACATGGTCTGTGGGATTGTAAGAGGTGAAATTGGAGGCATAATGAAGAACTAGATCATGAAATGCTAACACTGTGCTAAAAAATTATGACTTTAAGTCAAAAAAGTACTGCTGAACTGTTAAAGAACTTTAAGCTTAGAAATAACATGATTAGGTTTTCCTCATTTACTGTAGTCATTTTTGTAGCCAGACTGGAGTTGGTGCAGACAAGTGCAGGGAAGCTGGTCAGGAAATCATGAAGTGATCCGGGAGAGGCTTGAGTAAGAGCAAAGCCCAAAAGTCTTTAAATGGACATGTGTTTCCATTGAGACTCAGACCTCATTCTAGTCCACATCAATACCAACTCCTGACCTGCATACCAACCCAAAATGGAATACTGACTTGTTACATTCAAATATGAACAACACTGTTTTGAAAATTCAAAGTCAAAAGATCCTACTTCTGTAGTTTTTAGAGTACAGATCCTTTATCTCTTTGGTCACATTTATTCTTAGGTATCTTATGGTTTTTGGTGTAGTTGTAAGTGGTGAGGATGTGGAGAAAAAGAAACCATTTTACTCTGTTGGTGGGAATGCAAGCTGGTACAGCCACTCTGGAAAACAGTATGGAAGTTCCTCAAGAAGTTAAAAATAGAGTTACCCTACAACCCAGCAATTGCACTCCTGGGTGTTTACCCCAAAGATACAGATATAGTGAAAAGAAGAGATCCCTGCACCCCAACGTTGAGAACAGCAATGCCCACAATAACTAAACTGTGGAATGAGTTGAGGTGTTTTTCAACAGATAAATGGATAAAAGAAGATATGGTTCATATATGTGATGGAATATTACTTGGCCATCAGAAAGGATGAATACTTATCATTTACTTCATTCAATGTGGATGGAACTAGAGAGTATTATGCTAAGTGAAATAAGTCAATTGGAGAAAGAATTATCATATGGTTTCATTCACATGTGGAATATAAGAAATAGTGGAGGATATTGCAGGGGAAAGGAGGGAAAACTGGATGGGAAGAAGTCAGAGAGGGAGAAAAAATCATGAGAGACTCTTGACTCTGAAAAACAAACTTGAGGATTTCAGAAGGGAAAGTGGGTGGGGGAATGGGGTAACTGGGTGATGGGCATTAAGGAAGGCATGCTAGTGAAGAGCACTGGGTGTTAAATGCAACTGATGAATTATTGAATACTACACCTGAAACTAATGATGTTAGCTACTTGAATTTAAATTAAAACAAATCAAGTTTCCATATCTGGAGTTCATTTTCCTAAGTTAAGGATGTAGAGGTTGTTATCAACCATCACACAAAATACCCAAGTTACATGTGTCATCCGAGATAAACTCACTTCCACCAAGAGATCAATCAGGCCAAGTTTCTGAGCCCATTCCATGGCATACACATAAACTACAAATGGAAATTAATGAAAAAACTTTTTTGACTCTCAACTATTTAGTCAAATACATCAGTTCTACTGAATTTTGTGATTAAGAACTTTTTTTATATTCTGATTTTGAAAGTGAGAGTGTTATCTAAAAGTGTTCATTCTGAAGCTAGTCAGACACCAATTACAAGCTGTATGGACTGTGGCATTGAGTCTAATGAGTCTATCCTCAAAGATAAAAAAGGGAGAAAAGGATGATGTGCCATGGGGCCTCAAAATCAGATGGATGATTTGATTCCCATTAACTGATTATTTGTGGTGTTTCAAAAATAGCTGTTACACCCAAAAAAGGGACAAAGTTCTACTGGCGATTAACCTATGGTCACTTTAGTGGAACAGGTGGAGAAAATCGTTATACCAAATGAATTAATGCATCATGGTCTTCTAATTTATACTCTATCCAATCAATCATTAATATGTGTGACTTAATAAATGCCACAATCCTCACTTTATGATTAGGTGTAATAAGTTAAATAATTATAAATAGCTGATAGTAAGACGAGGACCAAAGTCTTGGGAAAGCAAGTGTCTCATAAGTAGGTTGGTCTTCCCTTAAGAGCCAGAAATCTCTAAGGATTGTCCAGTTATATAATTCCTGGGATCATCACTTTGTTCTATCTTGCCATGAGGATTCATGCGGAGCCCCTTCTGAGCTCAAAATAGTTTAAAGAATCCAAATCTTACATTTAAGTAGACACATACAATAGTATATCCTTTAGTCATGAGAAAGATGGAAATCCTGCCATTTGCAACAACATGGATGGATCTTGAGGGTATTGTGCTAAGTGAAATAAATCAGACAGAGAAAGACAAATACTGTATGATCTCATTTACATATGGAAGATGAATAAGTTCTGAGTATCTAATGTGTAATATGGTAATTATAGTTAATAATACTGTATTATATAGTCAAAAGTTGTTAAAAGAGTAAAATTTAAATATTCTGACTACCAAAAAAGAAATGCTGATTATGTGATATGGTTGAGATGTTAACCAACATTATGGTGATACTTATTTTGCTATATGTAAATATCAAATTAACACTTTATACTTTTTAAACCTATATAATGTTATATGCCAATTATATCTCAATAAAGTTGGAGAAAATAAATATTTTAAACTGCAAAGAAAGGCACAAATAAACCAAAAAAATTCCAATCTTATAAAATTGAGTCCCAGGTGCCCCTCCCTATCCAGTTCACCTCATGAGTGCCTCTCCCCATCACCCCTCCCCATCAAGCTTGGGTAACCATTGATTCCTCAGGAAAATGTTTTCTGGTCATCCCATGTCACTGTCTTGTTGCCCCATGACAATACACTTCTCAGAACTCTAACTGTGGGGAATATAATTGATTCCATCCACCCATGCTCCCTGAGGACACACTTCTCACAGAATACTCCCAGCTGATGACTGAATGTGGCAAGAACATGGGGGACTTTTTGGACAGATGGTCCTAGCTTGAGCATAACTTCCTGAGGGATTTGTCAAACCATCTTCCTTCCTCCCTTCTCTTCTTCACTGTGGGTTATACCTACATTGTTATCTAATGTCTCCTAGCTTCTGCTATCTCTCTCTCCTTTTGATCAAAGAAGCTTCTGGCATCTGGTTATTTGAGAACATGTACTAACATACCAGCTGTATATTATCATGGCATTACGTTTTTCTATCATGTCAATAACATGCATCTCAGTTTGAAATTGCATGTTTATTTTTGTAATTATTTGATTCATATATGTCTTTCCCACTAGGCTATCAGATCCAGAAGAGCAAAGGTTGTGACTGTTTTTCTGCCTATTATGGCCTATGTATCAAATACAGTGCCTGGTAAATACCAACTGGTCAATAAGTACATGTTACATTAAGAAAGCGGGAAAGCAAGAAAGCACAAAGGAAAGAAGGAAAGAAGGAAAGAAGGAAGGAAGGAGGGAGGGAAGGAAGGAAGGGAAAGAAAGAAGAAAGAAAGAAAAAAAGAAAGAAAGAAAGAAAGAAAGAAAGAAAGAAAGAAAGAAAGAAAGAAAAGAAAGAAGGAAAAGGCAGAAATGAAGAAAACCAGATTAATTATGATGGCTTATATAACAAAGGCTAGAGAATGATAGAAGAGCTTTGATAATTACCTCAAGAAAATCAGAGGAAAGATTTTTATTATTATATTATTATATATTGTTATATGTAATTATTATATATAATATATAGTTATTATACATTATATATCTTATTATTATAAGAAATCTGACACAAATGATAACTTTGGTCATATTCAAAATTTTCCCCCCAAATCTAGTCTTTTTCTCTAGCTCTCCTTTCTATTATGTACTCTTTTTCTTTCTCTGCATTTTGCTCTCCATTCAAGCAGATCTGGGTTTGAATCTCAGTTTGACTGTTTCCCAGCTGCATGACTTCTGCAAGTCTGATAGTACATGTATTAGACTTTTCATTTTGATAGCAACAATATAATTTGCAACAATAGTGGTATATAATACCAGTTACAACTTAATGAATGTAGAATGCTTAACACATGACCTAGCATAATTGTATTCAATAAATGTTAACCCTTGGCTCTTATTTGTACTTTAAATATCATCATCAACATTGTATTAGTAAATTTCATGTGTTCATAGCCAAATTGTAATCAAGTTTCTAAAATCTGAGGCTTGTAATGAACCATCTTTCATATAATCACAAGATAAAGTTTTATCTAGAATTTGTGCATTGAGGGTAAGAGCACACATTAACAAAGTAGTCAGACTGTGTACTTAGAAGATAAAGACAAAGCTCTTTCTGATCATTATGTCTTCCAAAAGGGGATATAATATGATTTTAGGACCAAAGAATTATCTAGACAAATCTCCCCAAAGCAATCTTGTTTTCCTCTAATTATTTTGTTCTAAAATTCTATCACTAGAATGCCTTCCCTGTCACGTATATATATTTCCGGGAGGGTAGCACTGTAAGCTCTTAATAGCCTGAAAAAGGACCACTTTTTAAAGATTTTATTTATTGTTTTGAGAGATAGCATGAGTTGGGGGGGTGGGGGCGAGCAGAGGGAGAGGGAGCTGCAGACTGCCCTGAGCAGGGAGCCTACCTGGACTTGATCCTGGTATTCTGGGATCATGACCTGAGCTGAAGACAGACTCTTAACCAACTGAGCCACCCAACACCCCAAAAGGGCCCATTTCTGTTTGAGTCTAGAGGAATTGATGGTGCTCCTTAGTGCATGTGGCTAATTGTGTGACTTGAATAACTGAGTACAGCAGCAGTCACCGAGGATGAATGGTATTTACTTGCAATTACAAAATTCATTCTTAAAAAAAAAGAACCCAAACATGTCAATCAAATAATCCCCCAATTCAAAGCATAGACCCTGAGCAGTAGTAGAATTCTTGGATGGGATCTAGCTCTATCTTGCAATGATTCATACCTTTTGTGCTATTGTTGGTCACCAGACATCTGCACTGCTACTTCTGAGACTAAGCTGAAGGGCTTTGAGCAGAAACACCTGGGGACATAATCCTGGCTCTGCCACCAGTAGTGATAAGATCTTAAGCATGACACATCAGTTCTTTGAGGTTGTTTCCTTACGTGTAAAAGGAGGAGTGTGTGACGGGCATTTTTTGAGAATTATCTGAATATGGAATTTTTGTGATGTTATAATTTCCAATGACACTGAACTTGCTACCATTTTCATTGGACTCCTCAGTGTTACAGGTAACATTTGTTATGTTGAATCAAAAAGCGTTTTCTCAACTATTTCTTATGCCTTCATTTATTTCTTGGAGTTACAAAAAACTAAATGAAACATTCCTCAAATATTTGGATAGTGCATATGCATTCCCTTTGTTCTTCTCTTTAGGCTGAACAAACCCAGGGAGCTCAGTCAATGTGCTGTGTGACATGATTCACAGATTCCTACCATCTGCCTTTGGGCATATCTTTGTTTGCCAATACCCTTCCTAAAATGTACTCCTGAGGACCGAACACAATGCAAAAGATAAAATAAAATGAAAATGAGCAATCTCGTGGCGCCTGGGTGGCTCAGCTGGTTAAGCCACTGCCTTCGGCTCAGGTCATGATCCCGGAGACCCGGGATCGAGCCCCACATCGGGCTTCCTGCTCAGCGGGAAGCCTGCTTCTCCCTCTCTCACTCCCCCTGCTTGTGTTCCCTCTCTAGCTGTGTTTCTCTCTGTCAAATAAATAAAATCTTTAAAAAAAAAAAAAAAAAAAAAAAAAAGAAAATGAGC
Organism: Spilogale gracilis; assembly: GCA_004023965.1. NCBI lineage: Eukaryota > Metazoa > Chordata > Mammalia > Carnivora > Mephitidae > Spilogale > Spilogale gracilis. Next base: position 118,952 of record PITA01001913.1, on the reverse strand, counting down.
AATCTCAATTACAGTGCATTTTTGTTTTCAGTTCATCTCTGAGCACATCTGTTCCTTAGTCAATCCTCAGGTGGTTGGAACAGTGACTACCCAAGTGTTCAACATGGGTTAATGGTAATTGTTACTAATTTGCTCAGTTGGTGCCTGGACTTTTAAAACTGACTCTTTTTATTTCCCAGGACAGCTGGTATCCTGAATCAGAGCCATGACCTTCATTGAGAACAGTGCCATTCTCAAGTAACTGTTCTCAAGCAGTGTTTGATCAATCTCAGAAATGTTTAACAAACTGATGAATGTTCTTGCAAAATTGACGGTTTATACATGTTCTGTTACCGCTGGGGGACCAGCCTCAGCAGAGATGTGGGTCCTGAACCACGGGATGTCTGGCGGGCGAAATAATGACACGGACACAGAAATCTGAGGCAAGCTGACAGACCCGAGGTCAGTCAGGAGAGACCTATGAAGCAGGCTCAGGCTCACGCTCTGGCTTTTTAGCATTGGCTTTCTAGCTCTAGCTCTCTAGTTCTGGTTTTGGCCCTCTTGCTTTGCTTCTGTCTCTTCTTCTGTCTCTCTTACTGTTTGCTGGCTCTCTTGCTCTCTCCTCGCAGGCTCTCTTGCTGCCTCTGCCTTTGTCTCTGTCTCTCAGTCTCATGACTGTCCAGGGTCCCAGTCTTTTATTATTCCCAAGTGAAGAAGTTGGGTGGTGCAGTTAAATCTTTAACTGCCCTTGCACCCGCCCTAGAGGCAGGATTAGTATTGTTACTGCAGGGTACAGAGTGATTGCTTAAACTCACAGAAGTTGAGACCATTGAGGCACAGGGACCAAGAAATATAGATAAGAGATACAGAGATATGATTACTGGGAGGAGGATTAAATGGAACTATATGTCTTGGATAAGCACATAAAGGACATATTGCCCTGGCCCACAGGATAAGTGGCTTTCCGGATTCTAGGTGGGGAAAGCCTGGAGGGGCTTTCCTTCACATTCAGGGGTACCTCCACCAAAATTTCTGGTGGCTTGGGAGGGGCGGATCACGCACCATCCCCGACAATGTTCAATATAAGATAACCAATGAGTATTCATAATAACCTAAATATAATAGAACAAGAGATGTCATTAAAAGAATTATTTATGTATTAATGTAACTGGCTGAGCTGATAGCATGCATGTTTTTAAGGCTTTGGGTACAAGAATGAGAAGAAAATAGAGGTATCATGTAAAAAGGCAATTAGTAACTACTGTGGAGACTAAAGGCTTAAAAGAAATTTTTCCTACTTCACATTTCCTTAGGTGGTACAATCTTAGATATCCTTCAAGTCCCTAACAACGTTTATCCAGTACAATAGATAGACTGCATGGAATTGATGTACAGATTATTTCACTGGTATGCCAAGGTAAATGCTCAATCAATATTTGCTGAATGGAATTGCAATAAGAAGATAGATTAAAAATCATCTTTAGATGTATGTATCTAGTCCATGTACGAGTCCATGTAAAACATGGAAATATGGAAGGAGGACTGGTTGAAAACATGAGCTTGATTGTGTGCGTCTTGGCTTTATAAAATTATCTGACTATTATACATATTTATTATTCTATTTCTCTAAGCCTTACATTCTTTTTCTGTAAAATAAGGTGAATAAACCCTTCTTAATTAAGTTGTTGTGGGGATTAAGTGAGTAAAATACTTTAGCACAACACTTAGCCAAATGTTTGCCAAGAGAAAATGTTCAATAAACATTGTAGCTAATACTGTGTGTAATAAATTCACAAATAGCCAGTCTGTCTGGCCATTTGTATCTTGCCTTAGAACTCTAAAGAAACTCTTATTGTATTTATCAAAAGACAAATAGATTTTCACTAGAAATCTCCTATGCTTACCTTAAGAAAATAATAAAAGCAATAATACTAGCATGTGCTAGACACTACTCTAAAAATTTCACATATGCTAATCTGGTTAACATAGGGAAAGGAATTCATCAGTTAGAACACTTGACTGTTTCAATAAATGCATAATCCAAAAAAAAAAACCCAGTAAGTAATATTTCATTTTGAGATTTCATATTTTTTCCTATACTTCTTTATTTTTGTCTGCTTAGAAAGGTAGTAATTATGTATTTAGTAAATATATTTAGCAACTATTTCATAAGTTAGTTTAGGTGTATATCTTAACTTTGTCCCTTTAATAATAATCTGACTGAAGATACTGGAAAGCTGATAGTTCACTGTGTGATCTTCCTTGTATAGAAAATATATTTAACATTCTAAAATACAACTAAATTCAATTTTCTTGAGAATACTAAAATATCCTCTTAGGTGATACCAAAAATGGGGAAAAGAAATGAGATTCTTTAGGCACTGCCAGAGTGGTAGAAGACAAGTTTGAGAATATATTAAGGGGGCTTTATCTAATATTTCCAGAAGGCATAATAGACTTTTAAAAGCAGTTTTCATGCAGAACTTCAATGATCAATCTGTTCTAAAATGGCAAAAAAAAAAAAATCTCACCAGTGGACAAGGCAATCATTTCATTTCCTGTAAGGAAAATAGAGACTGTGCACTTGGAGGTTATTCCCTATCATGATATAACTCACTCTATATCTGCCTGCTACTTCTCAGTTATCATCCCAATCAAAGTTACAGGGTATTAACTGACTTTGTTCCTGCACTGAAAAAAATGTTAGAACTTGTAAGTGTTTAAGAAATGTTTCTAACTAAAATAAAAAATTTCCTATATAAATTTGTTCAAGAAATGTTCTGGTCTGACAAAACATTCTGTTGTCCACTACTTGTCCCTAATCTTCTGCCTCCAAGCTGGCAAATGAATTATACAAGACAGATGGATCCAGTGTATCTGTCCAATAGTCCATATTTTCGAGTTCTAGGGTTAAAAAACTGACTAGAACTGACTGTTCTAGTTCTTAATCACATTTATAGCTAAGATGTTTTCTTGATGTTTTGACAAACTGGTTTAAAGATTATTTCATCTTATCCAGAATTTTTTTTAACTCTAAAATCCCTGGGTATAGATGACATTCTCCTGATCACTGTCCTGCATGTTTTCACTGTGAAAGCCTGTCCTCTGAAATCTCTGTGAGAGGAGGGTAGGATAGAAATCTGGTGTACGCTTTCTCATTGAAGCCTCCAATCTTTATGCTATAATACAGACTAAAGCTTGAGGATTTGGTGCCCACACAACAAATAAAGACCAAACTCATCAGACAGGTGAGTTTAAAATCAATTTTAAAGTGATCTAATGATGATATGCATGCTTAGATTACTATTAGCAAATTTGTTGCTTCCTACAGGATAAACTTATTAGTAGTCATTATAAATATCACCTTACATTTTTCTTCTATTTCCAGTGAGCTAAAAATGCTTTAAGTGTTTCCAAATGCTAAATTCTTATACATCTAAATATACCAGAATTCTAAGTTCTTCTAAGAAGTCTGGATATCAGTTATCAATCTATTCAATATTTTTATAACAGATATTTGTTGAGAGTGAATTATGCTCCAGGTTTGTGCTAGAGCATACACAAAAGTGATGGCTCAGTACACCCTATTCTTGAGGAGTTTCTTATGTTCTATAAGAGGGGACTAACAACGAAGTCATTGTAGGAAAAGGAGATACTTGCAATGGTATAGTTGTAGTGAATTTGGGGAGCTCTGAGGTAGTGACCTAACTCACCCCAGGGAATGAGTCAGAGCCAACCAAGCCAAGATGAGAAAGGCCCAAGCAAACTTAGGTGCATAAAACTGCACTTGGAAGTATGGGGGGACTCCAACAAGGTTGATGTTATGCTCTGCACATTGCACTGTGACGGCTGTGGGAAATAAAGTAATTTGAGACATAGTAAAGGTAAAAGATCTTGGAGTCAGTGATTAACGTTGGATGGGGCAAAGAGAAAGGAAGAATTGAGGAGGATTCCCATGTTTCTACAAGCTGCCTAGAGGTGTTGTTGACTAAACTGGAGAATACAGAAGGAACAGGGTTGGGAACAAAATGCTTCCAGGGCATTTATGATAAGGCTGATATGTATATGAAGTAAATGGATACATGCGTTCATGTTCAGAGGCAAAAACAAAGAAACAAACAACAACAACAAAAAGAAACAAACAACTATATAAAATTTGGAGTTGTCTGCAGAAAGATGGTAGTTGAAACCATGATGCTAGGTGAGTGGATGGGTGGATGGGATCCCAAGAGATCACCAACATTTAGGGATTAGGCGGTTGTTTATGTGTCTGGTTCAAAGGTAGCCAGACTTTGACTTCCCTCAATACAAGGATTTGAGGTAAATAGAATGATGGTCCCCCAAATATGTTCATATTTTAATCTCTAGGATCCAAAGATATGGTAGTTTACATGACAAAGACAAGCTAAAGTTGCAGTGGGAATTAAGGTTGAGAATCAGTAGACTTTAAAATTAAGAAACCATTCTAGATATCTAGATTAAGAATCACAAGCATTCTTAAAAGTAAAGAAGGAAGGTAGAAAAGGCACGGGAAGAATAGGGTGATGTGAGAAAGTCTTGGCCTCCAGTTGCTGCCTTTGAATATATAGGAAGTAAGCCAGGAGACAATTAATGGTAGCATCTAGAAGCTGGAAATTTTTGGCAAAGAAACAACCTCATCTCTCAAAGCTTCCAGAAGGAATGCAGTCCTGTTGACACCGCAAGACCTCTAAGTTAAGAAATCTCTGTTGTTTTGAGCCACTATGTTTGTGGTAATTTGTCACAGCATTAATACAAAATGAATATTGGACTGTATCTTGATTTCTCTTTATATATTCAGCATTCAGTAACATGTTTGTGACATAAGAGCTTAAAAATGAATTAATTATTAAAAATGAATATGGAAGAGGAGATGCTAAAGATATATATAATTTGTTTTGTAAAATGAAGTCATGCCAGTCAAAAAACACAAGATCACTCATTTTATTAATGCCATATTTAGATTTTGTTTTTGATCAAATGTTCAAGGTCTTGAAAAATCAAACAAAGGTGGTGTTATACCTAAGGTCTAGAGAATAAAAGCACTTTTTATTTTTTATTTTTATTTCTTTAAAGACTTTATTTATTTATTTGACAGAGAGAAACACAGCTAGAGAGGGAACACATGCAGGGGGAGTGAGAGAGGGAGAAGCAGGCTTCCTGACAAGCAGGAAGCCCAATGTGGGCCTTGATCCCCAGACTCCCAGATTATGGCCTGAGCAGAAGGCAGGCACTGACTGAGCCACCCAGGCACCCCCAAAGCACATTTTAACCTATAAATTGTGAGTTATGTGGAATCCCTTAGCTTTTATTCCAATACCAGTTATTAACACATCACTTGTTTCATGTTATTTATATTTTATGACAGTCTTTCTTCCCAGTTAGATTTTAAGTCTTACAGAGTAGGACTCTTGTTTTATACCAGTTTATGTTCATGATGAATGCAAAAATGACCACTGAAATTTTTTAAAGAGAATCTATATAGGTCATATAGAGAAGAGTTTCTCTTGCCTTTGGAATAAGAGCAGTGAGCTGGCTCACATTGGCCTGAGAACCAATTGTTAAATCCTTAAGAGTTTTGCAAGACAGTTAATGTCAGGTTGGTAGCTGGAAATTGGCCACAGTGGGATTCTTTACACCATGAAAATCGGCAAACACTACCTAGGTGCTAACCATCTACCTACCTGCACACCACTGGTTTAGAGGCTCCATGAGGGTATAACAAACTAAAGTCAAGTCAATTCTACTTTATGTGAAACACAGTTGGAACAAATATCTGCTTATAATATTCAAGCAAATTGAGATCTCTTGCTTCAATGAGAATTTATTCCAAATATTTCCACTTACTGTTCCATTTTAGAAGAATGCATCCTTATTGAAATAATTCTTCCAAAGTGACTCTGGTATTCTCCATTAAGACAATTTCATTTGGACTAGTAACAGAACTCATAAATTAAACCACAATAACAATTTGGTTATAATAAGGGTCAGAGCTGTTTCAATTGGCAGTTTGTTAATTGATTTTCAGTTGTGCATCTCCATGTAGCTCCAAGGAGAGTCATTTTCTTTCTTTAACAGCTATTTGTTGTCTTTATTTATCATGCTCTCACCTAATTATCACACTAACTCCTTATCAGAGAGAAGTGCCAAATTCCCATTTCATTTATTTTATTAATGAATATAAAAAGAAGGCCCTAAAACCCAGCTTAAAGAGCATTAAGCCAGAGTATCTGGGGACTTTAGTGGTAAGTCTTATCATTAATATATTGTGTGACCCTGATTGAATTAATTGATCTGCAATATGTTGCCTTTTCCAAAACTAAGAATTAAATAAATGATTTCTTAAATAATTTTTCTAGCTTTATGCTCCTCCTGGCATGAAGGAAAAATGAAATAAAATAAAATTGCATGTGTCCTCAATGTAGATAAAATATATTAATATAGATAAAAGAAATAATAACACAAGCTAGAATATGACAAAAGTAATGATACTGTATTGTGGAAAGATTGCAGACTTTGAAACTAGACAGAACTAGGTTTAAATGCCAATAATAGCCATCACTTAGGAGTGTTTCAGCTTTGGCAAGTTATCTGTTCCCTCAAAAGTTTTTGGAAAGAATAACGATACCACATATAAAGCACCTGGCACAGAGTAGGCATAAAATAAATAGGAGTTTCTATTATTATGATTCTGGGCAAGATCTCAGTAAGACTGGAAATAGAAATGGATTCACAATTTCCATTAGTATGGTGTGGTACAGATTAATTAATATTTCTAGGTCTCTTTTCTCAACAGTAGAATGGTTGTGAAGGAAAGGGAAGGTGTTATGTTTGATATTCTCGAAGTTCTTGGTCATCCTAAATATGATATTTGGACTTATATATAACTTAATATAGACATTTGATAAATAATTACAGCTCAAACATCAAAGAACAAGTGGCTGATGTTGGAAATTATTATTACACATTATTTCATGTAACCCCTGCAATGAATATATTCTCACCGTTGGCTCAGCATCTGTTGGACACAGAAGTTCTAGCTTGGGATCATTCCTGAGACACTTATTTGCTGGTTGGGTTGTGTTTGTTGCCTGAAGCCTAGAGTGTTGGAGTTGTTTTGAAATTAACCACATACATTTTCAAAACTTTTTCTTTGGACTGTGCCTTCTTGTCAAGATAGAGGATTGAGGTCTAAATTGCCCATGCCTTTAATTAAAAAAAAAAAAAAAGGAAAGCAAGACAAGGTATGTGAAACAACAGTTTTCAAGATGCTGGACACCATGCACTGAAAGGCAGCAATCCCTGAAATGGGAAGTGGATGAAATGACTTAACCATGACCAGCTGAATAACCTTGTCAGGCTGTGATGGGGAAGAGAGAGGTTAGGTGGAGCCTGATGGATTCCCTGACTTGAGAAGATGGAGCTGAAAGCCAGAAAAATGCAGCTAGGATTGACAGGACAGAATGTGATGGAGGAGGGAGCTACAAAGAGAGAGAGAGAACTCCAGAGGTCTGCAGAGTCCCCTCAACTAGGCAACAGAACACTGGTCAACACTCATGCATGAGGAAAAGCAACTGAAAGGTTACAAGGAATAGTAGGCAGCATCTCACAGGCATAGGAATTGTGCCTGATCTAGAAATTAGATTGGAAAGCCTCATAATTCATAGCATATTAGGTAGAGTGTTTGCAGAATCCCAACCCTGAAGTCGGGAATAATTATTCCTACACTAAATATTATTCTGGTACCAAAAATACTTTTGGACAATAACTACTATACTTCAGCTAAACTCAGTGAGAAAATTGTGGCCCCATGCACAGCAACCTCTGGCCCCCTGCAGCAGCTAAGTCGACTTCCACCTGCCAGAGTGCTGTCATAGGGATACAAGACAGGAAGACAAACCAAATAGAAATTGTATTCTTCAAAATTACAATTAAAATAAAAACTTGGTGGATGAGTTTGAGGGAAAAAAGGAGAGGGAAGAGGGAAAAAACAATGAACTGGACAATAATCCAAACAGGCATATCTGAACAACAAGAAGAAAATAGACTTCAAAAAAATTGAACCAAACCTCCATGACATGTAGGGTTATAACAAAAATATTCATATGACTGTCATGAGAAATAGAATGAGAAGAGAAAGAAAGAGGGACTAAAAATGTATTTGAAGAAATAATGGCTGAAATTTCCCCAAATTTGGCACAACCATAAATTTATAGATTGAGGAAAATTAGTGAACTCCCAAATATACAAAATCCTCAAAGTCCATGCCAAGAAAGTTGGCATGTGAAAGTTCTGAAAACAAAACAAAACAAAACAAAACAAAGCAAAACAAAACAAAACAAATAACAGCCACAGAGACAAGATGTATCATATAAGGGAAATCAATTTGAATGTCAAAAACTATGGAGCACAGAAGGAAGTAGCATAATATTTTTAAAGTGTTGGAAAAAGACAACTGTCAACTCAGAATTCAATATCCAGCAAAATTATCCTTCAAAATTAAGGGGAACTCAAGGCATTCTCAGACCAAAGAAATTTGTTGCTAGTAGAGCCACATGAAAAGAATAGTTGGAAGAACTTCTCTAAACAGAAACAAAATTACAAAAGACAGAACCTTGAAATATCAAGAGAAGGAATTTGGGAAAAGCAAAAACAAAGATAAATACAATAGGCTTTTCTTCTCTGAGTTTTCTAAATTGGGACACTTGAAGCAAAAACTATAACTCTCCTTAATGTAGTTCTCAATATATGTAAGTAATTGCAATGATTGCAAGTGGCGAAAGGGACATAAATGTAAATAAGATTTATATTTTTCATTCAAGTGGGTTTAATGTCAACATCAGTAGGATTGGTAAGTTATGGATATATAAAGTGGAACCTAGAGAAATTAGTATAAAAAGCCCATTATACAAAATGATACATTTAAAATACAAGAAATAAATGGAATAACAAAAAAATCATTCATGTAACTCTCAGTAAAACAGAAATAAAACAGAAAAAGGATAAACAGAAAAAAACTGAAAATGAACAACAACAAAAAAAATGGCAGGCTTCACGCTTAACTTTTTGATAGTTCCGTGAAATGGAAATGGTCTAAATGTACCAATCAAAAGACAGATATTGGCAGAATGGATAAAAGAACATCACCCAACTAGATGCTGCCTACAAAAGAGTCAAAAGTAATACAGGAAGGTTGAAAGTAAAAGGGTAGAAAAAGGTATACCATGCAAACATTAATTTAAAACAGAAAGCCAAAGAGCTATATTCATATCATCTATAGTAGACCTCAGAACAAAGAGATTACCAGGGACAAAGAGGGACATTCTATAATGACAAAAGTGTCAATCCACCAAAAGATAATGCAATTCTGAATACATATGCATCCAAACAACAGAGCTGCAAGGCATATGAAGCAAAAACTGAAAAAAGGGAAAAGGAGAAATAGACAAACACAATTATAGACACTTTAACAGGCCTCTCTCAAAAATGAAAAGAACAACCAGACAGCAAATCAACAAGAATACAGAACTCAATAACTGCCAACCAAAAGAATCTGATGAACATTTATAGACTATTCCATCTGATGGTAGACTACACATTCTTTTTAAACACACACAGAGCATAAACCAAGATAACAATTAAAAGCTTTCAACCTAGAATTCTATACCAAGCAGAATTCTCTCTAAAAAGTAAGAGGGCAAAATTGAGGGTCTTTTTGTTTTTTGTTTTTTGTTTTTCTTTTCTTTCAGATATGACAAATCTGGAAGAAATCATCACTGAAAAAATATCACCACAAGAAAGAATTCACTACCAGCAACCCTGAACTAACAGAAATATTATAGGGAATTTTTCAGGTAGAAGGAAAACAATACTAGAGGGGAAGTTAGATCTTCACAAAAGAATGACTAGCCCAGGGAATGGCAACTATGTGGAGTATCCCTTTTTTTCCTCCCAAAATTTCGATTTCAAAGATAATTGTTTAAACAAAAGTAATAATACATTGTGGAGTTTATAACATTCATAAAAGTATAATGTGTGACAAATATAGCACAAAAGCCAGAAGGAAAGAAATGAAGTGTATTCTTAGAAGAGTCTTGTGCTCTGAAGTGGTGCAAGATTACTGGAAGGAAGACTGGTAAGATGTATACCAGCACTTGGCAAACCACAGCTCACAGATCAACCTGGCTCACCGCCTGTTTTTGTATGAGCTAGAAGCTAAGAATGATTTCACATTTTTAAAAGTTGAAGAAAAATGAATATGTAACAAAGACCATATGTGGCTCACAAGTCTAAAATATTTATTCTCCGGTCCTTTACAAAAAAGATTGCCAACTTCTTATGTATATTAGAAAATCAAATGCAATCATTGAGAAAACATTGTGAGGAATTATAACTAATAAACCAACAAAGGAGATAGAATGGAATCAGAAAATGTATTCAATTAATATATAAGAAGTCTTAAAAAAAGAAGAAAGACAAAGGGAATAAATAAGAAATGAGGCAAATTAAAGTATAACAGCAAGATGATAGTTCTAAGCCTAACCATACCCATAATCACATTGAAAGTAAATGTCTGAAAACCCCAAAGGATAGAGATTGTCAGATAGGAGAAAAATGCAAGACCCAAGTGTATGTTGCCTATAAGAGGTGAACTTTAAATATAAAAATACAAAAAGATTAAAAGAATGAATAAGATATACCACATTAAAATTATCAAAGGAAATCCGGGGTGATGGTATTAGTATCAGACAAGGTAGGTTTCAAAGTATATACAACAAGTTCAACTCATTAGGAGGATATAATAATTTTAAATATTTATGTAACTATTAGAAGACCTTCAAAATAAAGCAAAAGATGACAGAAGATTCAGGACAAACAGAAAAAATTCACAATTACAGTCTGAGATTTCAAATGCCTTTCTCTCAAAATTTGTTAGAACAAGTAAATAGTAAATCAGTAATAATATAAATACTTCAACAATATACTCAACCAACTGGACCTAATTGATGCTTATAGAATATTCTATCCAATAACAGCAGTGTATACATTCTTTTCAAGTGCACACATTTTCCAATATAGTTAATAATCTGTGTCATAAAATAAGTACTAAAAAACTTTAAAAAATTCAAGTTATGTAAAGTATGTATTCTTACTACAGTGGAATTAAGTGAAAAATCAATAAGAGAAAGGTTTCTGGAAAATTCCCAAGTACTTAGAAATGAAATACTGTACTTCTAAATAACCTGTAGGTTAAAGAAGAAATCAAAAGAGAAATTAAAAAGTGTTTTTGGACTTAATTAAAATGAAAATATAAGATATAAAAATATGTAGGCAGTGCTAAAGAATACTTAGTGAGGAATTTGTAATATTAAAGCCTATGTTAGAAGAGAAGAAACATTTCAAATAAATGACCTCAGTTTTGCCTTTAGAAATTAAAAAAAAAGAACAAATGACATGTAAGCCAATAGAGGAAATAATAAAGAACACAATTGAAATTAATGGAAGAAAAAACACAAAAAGAATAGAGAAAATCTATCATATCAAAAGCTGGTTCTTTGAGATCAATAAAATTGATAAGCCTTTTACCAGAAAGATCAAAAAAAGAGAGGGAAGAAATTACCAATGTAAGAGAGCTAATATCACTACACATTCTACAGTTATCAAAATGAAACATAATTATCATGAAGAATTTTATGACAATAATTCAGACAATTTGGGTACAATAAACATGTTCTTAAAAGACAGAAATTTACCAACTTTAAGATAATCAGAGCAGCTCTACATCTATCAACAAGATTGAATTTGTGGTAGAAGTCTTCCCAAAAAGAAAATCTGGGCACAGATGGCTTCTATGATGAGTTCCATCAGTTAAGAAATAAAGAAGACCAATTTATCAGTTCTTCGAGACAATTGAAGAGAAGGGAATTCTTACCAACTCATTCTATGTGGCCAGCAGTATCCTTACACTAAAACTCAACAGAGATACTGTAATAAAACTACAGACCATTGTACCTCACGAACATAGATGCAAAAATTATAAATAAAATATTAATAAATTGAATCCAGTGATATGTAGAACAGTTAGAGGGTTAGCATTTTAAAATGTCAAATAGTGTAATTCATCATACTGACAAACATTGTGAACATCTCAACTGATGCAACAAAACATTTGAGAGACCTAATATCCATTTATGATAAAGATTCTTGGCAAACTAGGAAGAAAAAAACCTCCTCAACTCTATTAAGACATCTACAAAAAAAAATCTACATTTAGCAACATACTTAATGGTAAACAATAGAATGCTATTTCCCTATGATCAGGAAAACAATATTTTCTTGTGGTACTTTTATCCAACATTGTACTGGAGGTTCTAGTCAATTCAATTAAACAGGGAAAGAGATTGTTTGAGAAAGATCGGGATGGAAACAGAGGGAGAAAGAGAGAACAGAAAGGAAAGAAGGTAAGAAGGAAGCAAGGATGAGAAAGAGAAAGAGAGGAATGAAGGGAAGAGGAAAGGAGAAAAAAAAGAAGGCATCCACATTGGAAAAGAAGAAATAAAATTATCTTTATCTGAGGATGGCATAATGTCTTATGCAAAAAACATGACAGAATCTACAAAAACTGATAAGGAAGTTTAGTAAAATTCAGGATACAAGGGCAATATGCCAAAATAAATTGTATTTATACGTACTAGTAAAGAATATTTGGACATTGAAGAAAAAACAATATCACAATACCATGAAATATGTAGTGCTTAGTAATAAATATGACAAAATATTTTTAAGACATGTATGTGTAAAACTAGAAACCATTGCTAAGGGAAACTAAAGAAAACCTAAGTAATTAGAGATGCATACTGTGTTCATGCACCAGAATACTCAGTGCTTTTAAGATTTCAGTCCTCCCCAAATTGTAGACTTGATAAATCCTGTCTAGAATACAGCAGGTGTTTCCATAGAAAATAATAGGCTGAATCTAAAATTCATGTCAATGGAAAAACCTAATGGACAAAATAGCTTTGAAAAAAATTAATTTGGAAATCAATACTTCCTAATTTCAAGACATATTATAAGCTATAGAAATTAAGGTCCCATGGTATTGACATCAAGTTAGACAAATAGATCACTGGAACAGCATAAAAAGCCCAGAAATAGATCTACACATATATTGATAGCTGACTTTTGACAAAGGTATTAATGCTAACAAATGGAAAATGATAATGGACATCCCTATGTAAAAAACAAATAAAACAAAATAAAAATTTTATTGCATCTCACACCATATACAAAAATTAACATAAAATTGGTCTTAAATCTAAATGTAAACCTAAAACTATATAGAGCAAAACAAAGAAAAATCTTTGCGACATTGGATTGGCAAAGATTCTTTTTTTTCTTTAAAGATTTTATTTATTTATTTGACAGAGAGAAACACACAAGCAGGGGGTGTGAGTGAGGGAGAAGCAGGCTTCCCACCAAGCAGGGACCTGGATGTGGGGCTCAATTCAAGGACTCCAGGATCATGACCTGAGCAGAAGGCAGACACTTAATGACTGAGCCACCCAGGTGCCCCTTGGCAAAGATTTTATAGATACAATTTCAGAAGCATAAGCCATGAACAAATAAATTGACAGGTTGAATTTCATCAAATTTAAGAACTTGTGCTCCTCAAAAAAAAAAAAAAAAGATATAAGATAATGAAATAAGCAAGTCACAAACGGGGAGAAATCATTTCCAAATTATATGTGTGGTAAATGATTTGTATTCAGTATATAATGGACTCCCAAACTGCATAATTCAAATGCAAATAGCCCAATAAAAAATACCAAGAGATTTGACAGATACTTCAGTAGAGAAGATGTATGACCGAACACATAAAAAGTTGTTAAACATCAGTCATCAAGAACAAGCAAATTAAAACCACAATTAGACACCACCAACCTTTATTAGAATAGCTAAAAGGAACAATTATGGGTGATGATGTACAGGAACTAGAGCTCTCATACAATGCTGGTAGGAATGTCAGATGGTATACTTTTTAAAACAGTTCGGCAGTTTATTAAATAGTAGAACATATCCCTATCATATGATCCAGGCACTCTACCCCTTGCTGTTTACCCAATAGAAATGAAAACATATGCCCACACAAAAACTTGTACACGAATTTTTGTAACAGGCTTATTTGTAATATCCCCAGACTCCAGACTCGAACCGACCCAGATCACCATTACAGATGAGTAGAAAAACCAGATTGTGGCATATCTGTATGGTGAAATATTATTTAGTTATATATGAATTATTATTCAACAACTTGGATAAGTCTCAAAATCATTATGGTGAGGGGAAAAATCAAAGAGTGCCATGGGAAATGTAGGGAGAGGTATTATACAGAGAGATTACAAAAGGCATAAGCAAACAATCTACAGTGATGGATATGATCTTTATTGTGGCAATAATTTCACAGTATATGTGTACACATGTCATACTGTATATACTTTAAATATATGCAACTTATTATATGTCAAGTAATCTCATTAAAATTGTTTTATAAAACCTTTTCGATTAACCTAATTGTTGAATTTAACTTTATTTTCCTAGCATTATAGAGAACACCAAATGAATTCAATAATGCCTACTGAAAGCCTATAATGACACAGACAAAAAAGTGCAACAGATATGATGTGCTTTTGGGTTTATTTCTGCATTTTCAAGCTTATTTGAATCTTAAAGCAGATAATCGCATCTAGTGTGTGTTAAAAAGTCATTATGTACCGGAAACTTTTCCTAAAACAACATTTTAAATCCTCACAACAATCCTAGGAAGATTATATGTCCATTATCCCCACGTAATAGGTGAAGAGACTTTCCCAACGTCACAGATTGTGATATAAAGACTTCAAACCCTGATTCCAAAATCTTCAGTGTCACTCACTCCTTCCTCTTCCAACATGCCTCAAATTTAACTCTCCAGAAAGCTGTGGTCATGTTTGCCTTTTTTAAAAAAATTAATTTCATTTTTTCAGTGTTCCAAGATTCATTGTTTATGTCCCTCACCCAGTGCTCCATGGAATATGTGCCCTCAATACCCACCACCAGGCTCACCCATCCCCCTACCCCCTTCCTTTCCAAGACCCTCAGTTTGTTTCTGAGTCCAAAGTCTCTCATGTTTCATCTCCCTCCCTGATTTACCCCACTTCCCATTTCCTTTCCTTTTCCCACTGTCCTCCGTGTTACCCCTCATGCACCGCAAGTAAGTGAAACCATGTGATACTTGACTTTCTCTGTTTGGCTCATTTCACTCAGCATAATCTCCTTCAATCCAGTCCACATTGCTACAAAAGTTGGGCATTTATCCTTTCTGATGGAGGCATAATATTCCATTATATATACGTACCATATCTTCTTTAAAATAGTCTTCTTCTATAGGAGGAAAGCCTTTGTTTTTCTATTACTGAACCTGAGAAACGTGGAACTGTCTTTTGGTTATAAAAGCTAGGAAACAGTTCTCAAATATTGAATATAGAAGTGTTTCCATGCCCACAGCTGGTATGAGCTCCCAATCTGGTATACAGTAGGACTCCCTGAGCCCTAAAGGGGGAGGGACTCATCATCATAGGTTCTAGAAAGTGCATCCTAGCATCTACTTTGCAAAGATTTGTCAGGCAATGAAGAATTCAGTATGAATAGAATTTCAAGGAAATTGAAGGCTACTACTCTCAGAGTTCAGAATTTATTGTTTTTCCATGCTTTCATCGCTAAAGACTAAGCGTGGACAGAGCCAGGGTGTCTGGGTGGCTCAGTTGGTTAAGTATCTGTCTTAGGGTCCTGGGATTAGTCCCACATCTGGCTTTCTGCTCATCAGGGAGTCTGCTTCTCTCTTTCACTTTCTTTCTTTCTCTCAAATATGTAAGTAAAATCTTTTTTTAAAAAATAAGTAAATAATTGCAGACAGAACCAGACCCTGGGTGAACTATCTCTTAGGATCCTTCCAATAGCAAGCAAAGAGATACTCCTAAAATGTGCGTCAGGCTGAGTTGGCTATGATCACAAGTACTATCTCCCATTTGCTGCAAGAGCAGTTTTATGGTTCTGTTGTTTTCCTCCTGCTGTTTTTCACATTAGCTAGAAATCTGGCTTTTAGCATTGAGCAAGATGAGGTTACCTAATTTCTCCTATGTTAGAAACAATTCATGTTTTGGTGAGTTAAGGTTAGCAAAAGAAAACATTTATGCATGTGAAAACCTAGATACATTGTTTTTAATTTTAAGGGTTGATTGGAAACATTTGCTAACTAATGTCCTAACAACAATGTTTTTAAAGAATGAAATCCATCTTTGCTGAAAAGGATATTAAATATTTAATTTTTCTTACTATTTGCGTAAGTTACTTATTAGTATTTCATTTTCTTGACTTCAAATCACACTTCCTGGTTGTTTATTTTTAAGGATAATTATTTTTCCTATGAGCTTAGCTTCCTGGATTCATTTAAAATAAACACAATTAAATATAAGACAGTGTATAAGGGACATGCAGAGGAAATAATTACTATATAAAATATAGAGTACTTAATAACTGTGACTATAGAGTACTTAATAACTGTGAAAACTAAGCTATTATAAATTATAAATGATTATTGCACAAAGTAAAAAGGAATAATTAAAATACAACTTAAAAATCCACCTTGGGAATTCTGAGAGATGCAGAAGCAATAAGAAATATTAATGCCAATATGCAAAATATATGAAGATTACAAAATCAAGGTGTCATTGAACACACTCTTGAGTATTTTTTGCTTTTATTTCTTTAATAGAGTAATAATCATGTAAAAATTGTTTCTTCTGTAAATATAAATGAAAATGAAAGTCATCACTTTGTCTTGTATTTCAAGAATTCAGTTTACTATCAACAAAGTCCTGACTTCAAATGTAGAATCCTGTACCCACTTAGTCTCCCTGATTAACTCAAGTTAGAAAGTTACATGATGTTTATGCCAGGTGCCTAATAAAATCCCTGGGGAATTCTAGACACCCAAATATTTTTAAAGTAACTGAATACATGGTCATGAGTAAACTTTCTTCTTTAATAAAAACATAAAATATTGAAGACATAGTGGATTTTTTATGTCTTCTTTTTGCATTGTATAGTTCAAGCATTATAGTTTTGTGAAAAAATAAATTAGTTAACTAACTTAAATGTATTGCATTTCAGAAGTTTGCAAAACCTGTTTGCCTTGCCAGGGAGGAACTGCTGCAGTTTGCAATTTTGTTTTCTAGTCTTAGTTCAAATTGTTCTCATTTGCATGTTGAGATTGGGAGAGACAATGACAAAACTCTTAGATTTGCAATAGAACAGGGTCTTTGAACACAAAAAAATACACACGCACGTAAATGTATGTATATATGTGCACACACAAACAGTCACTGCTAGAAGATTCTGAGCTCTACTGGACATATTTGTTGATGCTAGACATAAAGGATTAGACCAAGAACAGATCTCAAAGTAATACAGATCTGTCAATTGCTTTTTGTCTTGCATGTTAGATTCTCCAAGCTTGTGATATAAATGATGACAGTTTATTCTAGGAGTGGAAAGATGGTTTAATGTGGGAAAAATTCTGCCCTTTGGCACATTACAGATTAAAGGCAGAAAATATTTTAATGCACTCAAAGAAAGCATTTGATAAAACTCAAAATCTATTTATGATTTTAAAATCTTTTAGCAAAATGGAAGTAGAAGGAAATTTCCTTTTTTTTTTTAAGGAAATTTCCTTAACCCAATAGAATTTACCTAGTACAATAAATATCATTCTCAGTGGTGACAAATTAGGACCATTCCCTTTAAAATTAAGAGTAGAATGATTATGAATTATCATCTCTTATATGGAGCATTGCACTTGAGGTGTTAGCCCATGTGTGAGTGTGTATGTTTAAGATTTTATCTATTTATTTGAGAGAGACAGAGACAGAGCATAAGCAGCGGGGGAAGAGGCAGAGGGAGAGGGAGAGGCAGACTCCCAGCTGAACAGGGAGACTGACATGAGGCTTGATCCCAAGATTCTGAGATCATGACCTGAGCCAAAAGCTGACTCTAACACACTGATCCACCCAGGTGACCCTACCCTGTGCTGTTTAGGCATAGTTATAAATAAACAATGGAAAAGAAAAGGGAACTGAATCAAGGACTGATACTGTATGGAAAATGTTCATTTGATAGAACAAGTATTGTGGATGGTCTCGTAAATGCATCTGGAACAATTGGTTATTCCATAAAGGAAGTATTAGAGAGGGTCTCTACCTTACGTTGTTTACCAAAATTAAATCAAGATGGTTTAAGGACCTAAGTATAAAAAATAAAACCTGGGGAGCCTGAATGGTTCAGTCCATTAAGCATCCAACCCTTGATTCTTCATGAACTTAGGGTTGTGAGTTCCAGCTCTGAGTGGGGCTCTGTGCTGAACATGAAGACTGCTTAAGATTCTCTCTCTGCAATCCCCCTCTCTCTAAAAAAAAAAAAAAAGAAAAGAAAAGAAAAAAGAAGATGAAAAAGAAACTTTAAAACTACTGACTTCAGGAAAAGGGAGGCTTTCCTAGATAAGAAACACAAAGACCAATAACTTACAGGAAAAAATTCTAAATAAATAAGTTAAAGACTAACCAAAGTAGAAAGGGCAATATACATGAACAAGAATTTCACAGAAGTGGAAACCGAAATGGCAAGTAAACAAAGAAGATACTCATCTTCATCATCATCAGAGAAATGCGAAATGAGATCACAGGCATTTTACATTCAAATGATTGACAAAAATAAAAACATCTTGTATTATCAAATGTTGGTTAGGAAGTAGAAAAACAGGAACACTGTAAAGGAGGATATATATTGATACATCCTCTTTGAGAAATGGCTTGCACTATCATGTAAAGTTCATATATGCTATGCTATTTTTCTACTCTAGAGATGCTCAGAGCAGCACTGCCTATGTTGGAGGAAAGTGAACAGAGAGAAACAACCCAATCACCATAGGAACAGAACATGTTTAGACAATAGAGTATTACACAGAAGTGAAAATAATGAGTAATAATTATACAGTATATCTTGGATGAACCTTAGAAACTTTATTCAAGAGAGGTAACTCACAAATGTCTACACATAAAATGATATTATGTTATGGAGCTCAAACAACAAAATGAATGAATATATTTTTCAGAATATATTATATATGTGTGGATATGTATATACAAACACAAGTATGTGACAAAATTATTTTTAAAAAGGTAAAGAGAGGGGTACCTGGGTGGCTCAGTCTTTAAGCGGCTGCCTTCAGCTCAGGTCATGATCCCAGAGTCCCGGGTTCAAGCCCCACATCGGGCTCCCTGCTCGGCCGGAAGCCTGCTTCTCCCTCTCTCACTCCCGCTGCTGTGTTCCCTCTCTAGCTGTGTTTAACTCTGTCAAATAAATAAATAAAATCTTTAAAAAAAAAGGGCAAAGAGGCAATAATAGCTTGGTGGTTATTTCTGGAGATGGTAGACAGAAAGGGAGACAACTAGAGGCAGTGAGATGTGGAATCACTAAGGAAACTAAAGTAGCCATTCTTCAGGCCCCTCTTTGGACCAATGACAATGCCTAGGACACAGAATAGGAGAATATCTGTGAATCATACATCTGACAAGGAATTAATATGAAGAATATATAAAGAACTCCTATAACTCAACAACAAAAAACAAACACCCAAATAAAAAATAGGTGATGGATACGAATAAACATTTCTCTAAAGAAGAGCTACAGATGGCCAATAGGCACATGAAAATATGTTCAACATCATTCACCATTAGGGAAATGCAAATCAAAACCACAACAAGATACCACTACACACCCATTAGTGTAGGTGATTATTATAAAAAAAAAAAACCAGAAAATAACTAGTGTTGACAAGGATGGGAACCGTGTGCATTGCTGATGAGAATGGAAAATGGTACAGCTGCTATAGAAACAGTATAGTGATTCCTCAAAAACTTCAACATGGAATTACCATATCATCTAGAAGTTTCACTTCTGGCTATATGCCAAAAAGAATTGAAAGTGAAGACTCAAATAGATATTTATGTATCAATGTTCATAGCAGCATTAATTAAAACAGCCAGAACATCATTATTTGAAATAACCCAAATGCCCATTAATAGATGAGGAGATAAACAAAATGTGGTACACATGTACCATAGAATATTATTCAGCCTTGAAAAGGAATGAAAGCTGACATGTGATACAACATGAATGGACCTTGAAGACATTATGCTAAGCAAAATAAACCAGACACAAAAAAGAACAAATATTGTATGATGCCACTGAAACATACAATATGAGGCACCGAGAGTAACCAAATTTATTCAGACAGAAAATAGACTAGTGGCTACCAGGAACTTGGGTGTGGGGGGGAAGGCATAGGGGCACGGTTATGGTTTAATGGGTATAGAGTTTCAGTTCAGGAGGTTGAAAGTTCTGAAGTTTGTTGGTAGTGATAGTTGCACAATGTGACTGCATTTAATTCCAGTAAACTGTATACTTAAGAATTTTTTAAATGGTGAATTTTATGTTGTGTTATTTGCTAGAATAAAAAAATTGTCATAGATACAAGTTCCCAGGCAATTTAAATTCATAGCAGTTTTGAGAATCATTGGGTTGAAGTAAACGGCCTTTAGAATAAATTTGTCATGGAGATCTTCTAAGAAGTAGACTTTTATCAGAAAATTTCTCTTCAAAAATCTTTTGTTGTATATATATATCAGTTTGTGAGTGCGTATTGTGTAGTGGTGGGTAAATCATACACACACACACACACAGACACACACAGGCATTCTTGTTCTTGGCTGGCTTCACAGACCCTTGGAAACACATACACATGCAAACAAAGTTTTGTAAGCAGTACAAAAATATCCTCAGGACCATGTGCACACACACAAGCACACTTTGTAAATGTGTATTTCCCTATTAACTGTAGGGCACAAATAAACAATCCTCAGTTGTCAGTGTAAGAAAAATCACACAGTAGAACCTCTGCTGCATTGCCACCCTGCTTCCCCTTCACCTCTCCCGGTCTATGAAGGTCCATCCTCAAAGGCACTGAAGTGAGTTGGTAGCAATAGTCAATATACACAAAACGGCCATATATTGTGTTTATATTGAGAGGTGGTTCTCAAATGAGGCAGCATAATAGAATCATCTGGTGGGCTTTTAAGATTCCCAAACCCATATTGAGTTTATGCCAATTAAATCCAGATTCCAAGGGGTGGTCGACCAGGCATCTAGTTATTCCACAGGAAGTCAGACTTGAGAATGAGTGAATTACTTGGTTGTTTCAAGTTAACCAAATGCCTTCTGCAGGTGGCACTTAGCTAAAGAAATCCCCAAATATGGGCTTTGGTGTCTTATTCTTAATTACCTTGAAAATGACATTAGACCCTTAATCACAACTCTGTTTTTATAACTATCTCTTCTTAAACCCTAACATTTGTGATTCTTTATAACATTGAGGCTGTGGGTCATGCCTTTGTACTTCTATTGGAGAAAATAACCCAGCATAGTCTCGTGAACCAGACAAAAACTGTGTGATTTTGTAGAACATGCACCAGACTGGGAGAAAATAGATACGGTTTCTTGTTCTGAGTCTGCCATGAGTCATCTGGTAAACCCAAGCCAGTCACCTAAGCTCCCTTGTCCTTAGTTTTCTCACTTGTCCAAGAAGAGGGTTGTGCTACAATAGTGTTTCCAAACTCAGTTGCCTGAATATCTACTGCCCTTAGGAAGTTTGCCAAAGCTACATTCCACCTGTTGCGTTATTTACTTAAAAACTTTCTTTATAGGTGCGCCCGGATGACCTCAGTTGGTTAAACAGCCAACTCTTGATTTAGATCTCAGAGTGGTGTGATCAAGTCTTACAGCAGGCTCTGCACTCAGTGGGTAGTCAGAGCCTGATTGAGATTCTTTGCCTCTTCTTTTGCCTTTCCCCCTGCTTGTGTTCTCTCTCTCTCTCTCTCAAATAAATAAGCAGATCTTTAAAAAACAAAACTTTATATTGGTTCACTCTGCTAAAATCTATTTTGAGTTAAATAAACATAGGACATCTCATAAATAGATGTTTATTGCAGAATAAGTATTTTCAAAAATGCAGTGCCAATAAACTCTTTTTAGGTTCTCTTCTTCTGACAAGGGCTCTGCCACAGACCTGATATCTCTTTATGAAAAACAGAAATGACAAATTAAGCGGTGTTAAGGACAGGCAAGTGCAAGTGATGTTCTTCCTTTCTTATGAGAAGGATTAAAAGAGAATTGCAAAGGGAATATTTTTTTTTTCACTCTGTGATCCAAAAAAGCTTAAAATAGTAATTCACGTGTCATGCTTTGAGAAAGACTGCTCTGGGGGTTATCAAGTATCTGCTCAACTCTAATATTTTATCATCTCTCTGTGGTTCAGGTCCTGGCAAAGGAAAGATAAGAGAATGAAACATTCTCTGGGGACAAGAAAGATCTCTCCCCATTCCCACCCCATCATTGTCACCTGCTATTACAATTCAGAGGCATCAATTTTCATCATCTGAAGAGAGAAGGATTTGATAGCCATGCAGAAAGTATGTTAAGTCTCTTAGAGCAGAAAGAGAGATTGTGAACAGGAAAATGCGATGCTGAGAAATGGCAAATGGCATATAGAATTAGACCATTTCCATGATGGTCTAGGACCAAAGCATTGCCCATTAGCATGGCTGAGTTAACATATTTTGTGGCTATTGGAAGTCTCTTGTCTATGATTTGTTTTTATTTCACACTCGACTGATCTCTCAAAGACAGGACATTAAGATCATTTCCCTAACTAAATGGGGAGAAGTGGCCATCTTACAATATTTTCCATGGTTTATAAATGTAATTCACTGGCTACTGAATCTGCCTCATGCATTCAGCCCTGTCTCACAGGGCTGGGAAAAGTCAAAACTCTCTCAGACTGGTGCTGTCTCAGATAATCCTCCTCTTACTATTCTATCCGACCTTCTGGAAAGTACAGTCTATCTGCATGGAATGACAAGCTGCATTATTTATCAGGCACCATCTCAAGAAAATATCATTTTTTTTCTTATTTAAACCACAAAATATATATTTAATTTCACCCTGACCTTTCTTATCTATGAATACAGCTAAGAAGAAATCTGTCATGGGAAGTGATTCAGCTTCTATTAAATGACAATAAACTTTGTAACTGTTCAGTTCTCTCATCTGAGGTGCTTGGATCTGGATATCATTCAAGAAAAAAAAATTAAACCATTTTCCTTGAAAATTCTGTGGGCAGACCTGCAATAAAAAAAGAAGGGGTGTGTGGAACGCCTGGGTGGCTTAGTCCTTGAGTGTCTGTCTTCAGCTCAGGTTCCATTCCTGGGGTCTGGTGATCAAGCCCTCCAGTGGTCTCCCTGCTCAGCAGGAAGCCTGCTACTCCTTCTCTCACTCCCTCTGCTTGTGTTCCCTCTTTCACTGTGTCTCTCTCTGTCAAATAAATAAATAAAATCTTAAAAAAAAAGTTGTTTGGCATTTGCTATAAATCAAGATGCTAAACAAGACAGTAGATTTTAGAGTTATCTGTTTTAATTTAAAGCCCATTTGTACTATCAGTGATCTTCTAGAATTGAATGTCAGACTCACTTTATTTTGACTCAATAGCTGTTGTTTTTTTTATTTCCTCAAATACTGGGTATGATCTGGTTATGGTAAATCTCAAATTAAAAAGATACCAAATTAAAAGAGAGGCATTATGAAAGAATGGAATTATTTGAGGTAGGAAAGATAATAAGCAGAAAGAAAATAAAAGAGAAAGACATTATTCACAGAGGGAAAAATCTTAGGAAAAAAGATATAATTTCTATTTTCTAAAAGGGAATCTTTAAGAAAGGGATTAGTTGGAATCCCTTGGTTGGAATCACCATTTTAACTAAATGAATGACAGATCTTGGTTCCATTCCCAGTAACTGGTAGAGTAGGTAGTGATAATGAGAATATGTGGGCAGGGAACCAAGTACCCCTGCTTGTGACCAGTGTTACTTTCTTTTTTCAACCCAACTAATTCAGCAGTTGTGATAACCAATTGGTATAATGTGCATGAGAACATTTTATAAATTCTAAATCATTGTTCAAATATGTGGTATGATTTCTTTTATTATTATTAATTCCCAAAATGATTTAAATGGTCTCATCTCCAGCATAAAAATGATTCCTTTGGTCATTCAGAGGTAGGCACTTGAGGCCTACAGACATGTATTTAGAACTTATCTTCTACTTAAGTAATAGATCACCTATTAAATGAGACCCTAACATCTGCCTTAGATTGTAGAAGAAATTGAAAAACTCTGATTCTACCCATAGCATCTAAAATAGAGTAGACATCAGAGATACCAGGAGAATTAGGAGCTCAGGAGTTTAGTAACCACTGAATTAAGCCACAAAAAGACCTCTAACAACACAGAAAACAAGATTCAGCTATGTTAGCTCATTTTTACTGAAAAAAATCCAAAAGCTGGAAACAAATGAGATGTATCTTCCTCATAACCTTCTTTAAATGAACCCAAGAGATCTGTCCCTCAAGCATTTATATCATTAGTGTTCATAGCTGTGCTAAATGACATGGACAGTAAATTTAAAATCATCAAAGTAAATTAAAAATGTCCTTTCAGTTATGGTAACTTTTACTCAATTTCTTTTTTTTATTTACTAATTTATTTTCAAAAATCAGTAAGCATCCCTCACATATCATTGTTATCATTTAAAAGGAATTTTTAATGAGCAATTTATTATCTTTTGGCACATGTAAATAGCCTGCATAATTTCCAATTAGACTTGAATTTATAATGTTTATAGATGTTTGCAGACTGTAAGCTAATTAGCATAATTACTCAAGGTCTCCATCAAATGAGAAATGATACCATCAAAACTTTTTGAGCCTTGATAAAAGTATTCATTCCTTCCTAATTAAAAGTAAAATAGATCTGTGACTTTCTGTTTTAGGTAATGGGACAATAGATTATTCAGTTCCCAGGCCTCTCCTGAAACCAATTAGTAAATAAAGATAAAATATATATCTTAAATTTTCTTAGAAACATTGAATATATGATAAAAGAAGGAACTACCGGGACAAAAATAGACCACAGAGAGCTGAAAATGCACAGAAGCCCTGAAAGCATTTCAAATGAAGGTGGGGATTTGTAGAGTATTTGTTTTGACAGTCTGTGGGAGAGCAAGACAGAAAACGACATGGAGACGGTAACAGAAAACCTTCCCTAAAATAAACTAGAATCCTAAAACATTATTTCCCAGGATGAAGGTAAGCTAGAAGTGGAACTAGACCATAGGAATCACAGCCAAGATCTAATCAATAATCTCAAGACTTCAAATTGGTTTTTAACATACCCAATCCCCAGGCAAATATATTATCATTTTAAACCTCAAATTGTTTCTATAAATTATTTTTTTTCAAGATTTTACTTATTTATTTGATGGAGAGAAACAACTAAAAAGGGAACACAAGCAGGGGGAGTGAGAGGGGGAAAAGCAGGCTTCCCGCCTAGCAGGAAGCCCGATGTGGGGCTTGATCCTGGGTCTCCAGGAGCATGACCTGAGCCAAAGGCAGATGCTTAATGACTGAGCCACCCAGGCGTCTCTATAAATTATTTGTAAAGTCTTCTCTTAAAAAGGAATAATAAGGCACAAGGGGAAATTCTGTGAATTGAGAACCAGTGGAAAAAAGTGACAAACAGAAAAGGACTTGATAATCTTGAGGAATATGAATTACAAGATCCAGACTGCAAAGTGGTTATGCTGATTATATACAAGGAAATAAAACAAGAACTTCAAAATATCTTCCATTCATGAACATGATGTGTCTTTTTATTTGTTCAGATCTTCTTTGAGTTCTGTCATCAGTTTTGTGGTTTTCAGTTTATGAGTCATAGGTATGTTTTATCACATTTACAACTAAATATTTCATTTTCCTTGGCATGATTATGAATGGTATTTGTTTTAATTTTAATTTCCACATGTTTGTTTTTGTACACAGAAATGCTATTGACTTTTGTGTGTTTATCTTATATCTTGCAAACTTGTTAAATTCAAGTAGTCCTAGAAGTGTTTTGTTCTTTTTTGTTTGTTTGTTTGTTTGTTTGTTTGTTTTAGATTCCTTGGAATTTTTTAGAGACAGTCATGCCATTGACAAACAGGGATAGTTTTATTTCTTCTGTTTCAATCTGCATGACTTCGGTTTCTTTTTTTTTTTTCTTGTCTTATTGCAATGACCAGAACTTCCAGTATTATGCTGAATAAGTGGTGAAAACAGACATCCTTGCTTTGTTCTCAATACTATAGGGAAAGAATTCACTCTGTTACCTTTAAATGTAATGTTAGTTATAGGTACTTTTGTAAAGGTTCTTTATTGAGTTGATGATGTGCCCTCTGTCCCTAGGTTACTGAGAGTTTTTAATATTAATGCATGTTGGAGTTTGACAAATGTTTTTCTATGTCAAGTGATATGATCACATGATTTTTCTTCTTCAGCTTGTTCTAATGATGATTGAAATCACTGATTGATTTTTGAATGTTGAACCAGTCTTACATAAAATCCCACTTCATTATGGTATATAACTCTTATAGGCATTGCTGGTTGTTATTTGCTAGCATTTGCTCTTGAATATTTTTACATCTAAGTTCATGAGAAATATTATTCTTTAGTTTTCTATTTTTGAGTGGTCTTTGTCTGATTTGGGAATCAGGATAATAAATGCTAGCCTCTAAAATTATCTGGAAAGTATTTCCTTCTTTTTTATTCTGTAAGAGATTTTGTGCATTTGATGTTAATTCTTTGTGGGACTTCCAACTAATCATTTTTGGCATTATCTTTTTCAGTCCCCTTGATGAAGGGTGGATGTGAATTTTTAGCTCACCACAATGCCTTGCTTATACCAGGGGTGGGACACAGAGAGGTAGTGACTAACCCTGACTGTACTACCAAATTCAGGAATTCAGTCTGGTTGGTGTTGGGTGGGAGTGGAGGCTCAGTTGCTGCTGGTTCCTGGTGGGGGATTCAGTGCGGTCTGCTTCCTCTGGACAACTGATGGAAAGTTAGCTGTGTGTTTCCCTGTAGACATCACCAAGCAGGGAATCTGAGCACTGGCCCACTGCTGGCTCTGTGTAGAGGTAGAGTGTGTAGAACTGAGCTAGATTAACTTCCCATTTGCTTGGACCTACTGAAACCACAGAATGTGACTATACAATGGTATTTGGCTAGAGTAGGGTGGATATTGTCCAAAAAGTTTTCTGTTCTTAAGCCATGCATTTCCTTGTCCATTGGCTAGGAAGGGAATAGGTTTCCTTGGTAATTTTTTGTTTGTGCCTGTTTGGAGTTTGCACTGTCCTGTTGAGGATGTATGGGGGCAGTAAGGAAACCCAGGGAAGTCACCACTGTATTTTTCAAGTTCTGAGATCCCTAGACATCCCTCTCTCTTCCCTCTGCAGGTGAGATCTTCCTATGCTTGTTGTTGTGCAATTTTCAGGGTTTCTTACTTCTAGCTGGAGAATAGGGAGGAAAAGGGTCTTTTCCATCTGGACAGAACTGAGCATTCTCCAATATTTTTTTTAAAAATTAGATTTTCTTTTAAAAACAGTTTTAGGTTCACAGTCAAATTAAGGAAAAGGCACAGAAATTCCCATATCCTCTCTGCCTCTCATGCAAGCATAGCCTTCCTTATTATCAATAACCCCCATAGGAGCAGTACATTTTGTACAATTGATGAACCTACGTGATGAATCATAATCATCTAAAGCCCCACTTTTATATTTAGGTTCACTCTCGGTGTTGACATTCTTTGAGTTTGGACAAATATATTGTTATACATGTAGCCACCATTGTCATATCACACAGAATATTTTCAATGCCACAAAATTCCTCTGGGCTGCACCTATTCATTCCTCCCTTCCTACTAACTCTTGGCAGCACTGATCTTTTTTATTCTCCCCACAATTTTACCTTTACTTGTATACAGGACTTTTTTTTTAGAGACTTTTAGACTTTTTTGGAAAAAGAGAATATACACAGGGGGAGGGGCAGAGGTAGATAGAATTGCAATCATGTTTCATGCTGAGTCTAGGGCCCCAAAACCAAGAGTCGGTAGCTTAAGCCACTGCACCACTGAGGTGCCCCACTTGTCTTCAAGACTACTTTTTTAAAAAAAAAATATTTATTTGATGGAGAGAAACACAGTTAGAGAGGGAACACAAGCAGGGGAAGTGAGAGAGGGAGAAGCAGGCTTCCCACTGGGAGACCAATGAGGGGGCTCGATCAGGGACCCTGGGATTGTGACCTGAGTTGAAGACAGATGATTAATGACTTAGCCACCCAGGCACCCATCTCTAAGACTTTTAAAGACGTCCACCTATGGTCTCAAGGAACACTACAAAACTGATACAAAGGAATTGTTTTGGTTCATTTCAAAAGCCAGTAATATGTAAAACAGCCATGAGTTTCCATGCTCATCTTCATAGTGCCAGCCCAAGCTATGGTGAGCCACATCCACATGGACTCAGGGTCTTCCTACCACTTGGGGAGTCAAATGCCCAAATCTGTCATTTAATCCTTCCTTTGGGATCTCAGCAAATTTGAGCCTGTTAACCAGATTTCTCCAGACATTTAATGTTCAAAGTTCCCTGAAAGGAGATGTTTCATGTTGAAAGAAAGCTCACAGCCCACACTTCCCCAAACCCCCTCGAGGCAGAGCTGTTTCTAGCAAAGAGGAAGAGTGACAGTGTTGTGGTTGATTTTCTGTTCTGCAGTGGGTCAGGCTATGTGCCAAGCTTTTCCTGCAGTACAGGCTTGGTATCCTAGTTCC
Source organism: Spilogale gracilis (assembly GCA_004023965.1). Taxonomy (NCBI): domain Eukaryota; kingdom Metazoa; phylum Chordata; class Mammalia; order Carnivora; family Mephitidae; genus Spilogale; species Spilogale gracilis. The sequence continues at coordinate 90,054 of PITA01001913.1, read as the reverse complement.
ACACACCAAGCTCCTGGGATGAAGAAGCCTGGGGGCTTCTGGGTTTTTGTGCTAGAGGAAGCAGTGTGAAGTGGCCTCTGTGTTCAGGAGCTGTCCTGGACTTCCCTGTAGGAACCAGCTCAGTCCTTTCCATTCACAGCCTCCTCAAGGCAGCAAGGCTCCTTTGCTTCTCTGTCTTCTGCAAGCTTCCTTTATGTTACAGCCTTAGAAGGGAGCCTTTACCCCAGGGATCAAATCTTAGACGTTGCCTAAAGGTAGGAATTTGAGACTGGCTTCTTTTATAGCTTAAAAGTTGCTTGTATCAATGGTTCTTTCTTTTTAATTGCTGAATATATTCAATTACTTTGATGTCCTACACTTTGTTTATCCATTCTTCATTGAAGGACATTTGGGTTGTTTTCAGTTTGAGCAATTATAAATAGGACTGCAAGGAATATTCCTGTGAAGTTTTTGTGTCAATATAAGTTCAGTTTCTCTAAGATAAATACCTACTTGTGGGATTGTTGGGTCATATGGTGTGTAGGAAAACTTCTCCTCCTCAATGTGTTTTTCTTTTACTACTCACACAGAACACTTCATTCAGATACTTTTGGTCACCAAATATGTAGGAGGGCATTCCCCCACTAAATAATTCTGAGACATCAACTGAGTGTTTTGAAATTTAACCCAATTCTGACTCTCTCTATCAAAAGGTAGCAACCAATCCTACAAGTTCAGGGCTCAGTCCCACAAGACCATCCCCTACTTCAAATGCCAGTTACATACACCAGTTATCCATGTTTCTGACCAGTGGCTATACATTGGAAGTTCCTACAACCTCTTCCTTGGGTTCTATTAATTTGATAGAGTGGCTCATGAACTCAACAAAAGACACTACTTACTGTTTATGGGTTTTTTTTAAAATTAAAGGATATGATAAAAATACAGATAGCATTCAGAATAGCTGGCTAGGAAGGTACGTGGGCAGGGACACAGGGATCCCATGCCAGTTTTCCTGCACCTCCACATGGTCAACATCCCAGAAGCTCCCTGAACCCTGTACTGTTGAGATATTTATAGAATATTTATTACATAGGCATGATCAATTATTAAGTGCATTTCCCCTATCTCTCTGGAGAACTGGAAGATGAGGCTGAAAGTTCCAAGCTTCTAATCATGGCTTGGTCTTTCTGGTAACCAGCACTCATCTGAGGGCCTGACCAAAGTCACTCCATTAGAACAAAAAAATACCCTTATCACCCAGAAAATTCTAAGGGATTTAGGAACTTGGAGTCAAGAACTGGGGCCATAGGGACCCCTGGGAAGCTCAGTCAGTTAAGCATCTGACTCTTGATTTCAGCTCATTCATTATTTCATGGGTTGTGGTGTGTGACCCAGGCCCCCACTGGGCTCCGTGCTCCTGCTTGAAGATTCTCTCCCTCCGCCTCTCCCCACACATTTGTTCTCTCTCTCTCTCTCTCTCTCTCTCTCTCTCTCAAATAAATAAATAAATCTTAAAAAAAAGAAAGAAAATAAAGAGTTGGGGTTAAAGGTCAAATATTAGAACAAAAAGATGCCCCCAATTGCTCTCATTACTTAGGATATTACAGTGGTTTTAGGAGCTCTGTGCCAGGCCCTGGGGCATATGGTTAACTATGGGAAGTATATGGCTGCAAAAAAATGGCACCAGGGTGTCCTTTGGGGTGACAGAAGTGTCCTGGACCCAGACTGTGGTAGTAGTTACACATACTTGTGTTAAAATTTATACAGCTGTATATAAGAGCCATTTTAACTGTGTTAATTAAAAAAAATAAAAGGAAAGGAAAAGATTTCCCATATTGGCATTTTCAAAAAAGCCAGGAATATGCAGTTTTTGTCTATCCTTTCACTCATAAGGAGAGTTTCTGGGTAGAACAAATAGAAGACACTGATGTCTCTGCGGATGGCCATTGTAATGTTTCTAAAAAAAGCTCATGGAACTGTCTTCAGAGGAGATAGAAGGTGTACAAATTCTGGATGAATTCTGGGGGAAGGGAGGAGAAAGTCAGAATATCTGATGTTTATATACCTGTTATGTTGGGGTTGTATTTGTGTCTGAGGTACCTAGTTTCTTATTAAATAAAATTATGGAGGGGGCAAGATGGCAGAGAAGTAGACCTGTTTCAAATAGTCCCCTGAGGTGAGCTAAATATCTACCAGAATACTCTGAACACCCATGAAATCAGCCTGAGATGTAAGACTACACACTTCTGGATCTCTATGGGGGCAGAAGAGCATCAGTGGGGAGGTAAAGCAGAGCAGGAGTGCTCAGACTGACTCTGGAGGATAAAAAGAAGGAGGAGGGGGCCACCAGAAGCGACCCATTGGAAAGTAATACCCCAATACAAAAGTGCCCTATGCTTGGGGACCAGCATCAACTTGCGGTATGGTTACAAACACTCAAAAACAAAAGGTCTTGAGGAGAAACTGGAGGAATCTGACAGCCACTAGCAGGGACATAAAACTGCAGTCCTGGGAGGGAGGTAGATGGTGTTTCCTGGTGCCTGAGTGAACCCGATGGGGCGTCCCTGAAACCGTGACTTGGAGCCGCTTGCATCACTGCTTGGCCTAGGCATACTGCAACCTGCTGCAGCCTTCCTGGCCACGTGCAGAACTGCCAGGTCTGAGAGCCCCCAGTGTGGGTGTGGGCTCCAGATAGTGGTCCTGATGGTGACAGGCTTGTACAAACCGATATCACTCATGGTTTCTGTGGCAAGGGGGTGAAGGGACAAGTGGGGGCTTTGGGTGTCATTCTGGCTGGCAACTGGGGCTGCATGCTACCTGTGAGAGGTGGCGGGGTGCAGGGGAGAGTGCAGAGGGAGAGTCTGTGTGTCCCAGACCATCCAGAGGGGAGTCCAAAAAACTACAAAAAGCCACAAAAGAACAAACACCACCAGAGAACAAAAGACTGAAAAAAACGAAAAAACAGTTTCCATAGAGCCCAGCCCCTTTGATAGGGGCAGGGTGACTCAGCCTGAGCTAGAATGACTAGAAAACAATGTGACAGGCCCTCCCCCAGAAGGCAAGCCAGCAGAACAAGAGGACAACCACAGAAGGGTCTCTATAAAACTGTAAAACCCCAAAACAGGGGAAAAAACAATATATTAAGCTCCTGGTACTACCCCAAAACCTGGTTTACATATCCAAGATACTCCCAGGAGGAACTGAAATACTTTTCCCGCCCACAACGAGGGTTTGTACTCACCTTCACATCATATTCTTCTGTCAATGTTACTGTGTTTTTGTTTTTGCTTTTGTATTAATAAATCTTATTCTTGGGGGTCATTTGGGCTGGTTTTGCTTTTTGCTTCTTTCCCCTTTCTTTTACTTTTGAGGGTATTTTTGTTTATTCTTTTTTGTTTTTGTGCCATATAAATCCTACCATTGGGGCCCATTGCTCCAAAACCTTCTAACAGGCAACTTGCCTGGATCGTGGTGGATATATTCAGCTATACATCCCCTCAACCATCCCTCACCAAAATGACTCAGAGGAGCAACACCCAACAGAAGAAAAACTCAGAGACTACAACCCCTGTCATAGAACTACTGGATATGGACATAAACAATATGACAGAAATGGAATTCAGGGTAGCAATTATCCAAGTAATAGTTAAGTTGGAAAAGACCATTAGTGGCAAGATAGAATCTCTCAGGGCGGAAGTGAAAGCCGACCTGGCAGAGATTAAAAATGCTGTCAATGAGATCCAATCTAATCTAAATACTCTAACAGCCAGGGTCCATGAAACAGAAGATCACAGTAATGATCTAGAAGACAGATTGATTGCGAAGGAGGAGCAGGAGAAGCATTGGAACAAACAGCTAAAATCCCATGAAAATAGAATTAGGGAAATAAATGATGCCACGAAATACTCCAATATCAGAATTGTTGGGATCTGTGAGGGGGTTGAGAGAGAAAGAAGACTAGAAAATATAGTTGAACAAATCCTGGATGAAAATTTCCCTAATCTGAGAAATAAAACAAGTGCTCATGTCCTAGAAGCAGAGAGGACACCCCCCCAAGATCAACGAGGCTAGAAAAACCTCCAGGCACCTAATTGTGAAACTCATGAAGCATAATTCAAAGAATATGTCTTAAGGGCACCTAGGGGAAGAGATCCCTTATGTACAGAGGGAGGACCATCAGAATAATGTTAGACCTGTCCACAGAAACCTGGCAAGCCAGAAAGGAGATTATGCTGAGTGAAATGAACCAAGCAGAGAAAGTCAAGTATCATTTGGTTTCACTTACTTGTGGAGCATAAGAAGTAATATAGAGGACAGTAGGGGAAGGAAAGGAAATGTGAATTGGAGTAAATCAGGGAGGAAGATTAAACATGAGATACTTTGGACTCAGAAACAAACCGAGGGTCTTGGAAGGGAAGGGGGTAGGGAGATGGGAGAGCCTGGTGGTGGGTACTGAGGGCACGTATTGCATGGAGCACTGGGTGTGGTGCATAAACAATGAATCCTGGAACACTGAAAAGATAAAATAATGTAATAAAAAAATCAATAAATGGAATTATCACAGGTAGACAAAAGAAGTGCTCTTCCCTGCCATGTTTGGCAGAAAAGAGCAGCCTGGCAGAGCTCTACCATTTAACTTTACAAATAGTTTCCTGTTTTTCTATCACAAACTAACACAAACTTGTGAATAGAAATTTATTTTCTCACAGTTCTGACATCTAGAAGTCCAAAATCGGTGTCACCAGGCCAAAACCAAGTCTCCTGGGGGATTATCCATTCCTTGCCTCTCCCAACCTTTTTTGGTTTGTGGACACATCTCTTGGATCTCTGTTTCATAGTCACATGGCCTGTAACTCTTTGTCTTTGTTAAATCTGCCTTTGCCTTCCTCTTATAAAGGTATATCCCATTTAAGATTATGTCCAGATAATCCAGAATAATCCCTTCATCTCAAATCGTTTTTTAAAAAATATTTTATTTATTTGTCAGAGAGAACTATAGCTAGAGAGGAACATAAGCAAGGAGAGTGAGAGAGGGAGAAGCAGGCTTCCTGCTAAGCAAGGAGCCTGATGCAGGGCTCAATCCCAGGACTCCGGGATCATGACCTGAGCCAAAGGCAGACACTTAACGACTGAGCCACCCAGGCACCCCTCATTTCAAATCCTTAATGTAATCCCATCAGTAAAGCCCTTTTATGGCCATAAAGGTAACATACCCAGGGTCTGGGAATTAAGATATGGATCTCTTTCAGGCGGATCATTGTTTAGCATACCAGAGATGCCCTAGGCAAAGGAAAATGAATCAGGCATACATCTTTCCCTTACTAAGGAACTTGCCTACATAACCAGGTACAATGCAGGTAATTACTAAGTACCTATGTGGCTGGTAATACAAATGGTCTTACCAGACCCAGAGCCAGTGGGGCAAGGGGTATTGACAGAGAAGCCTGACAGGTATGGATAAACCTCTTTACTTTAGGGAAGTCCCATGGTTCCCTTTGCTGGGAAATGGGGGATAGTAACAGAATCTACGTTATAGACTCCAGGTAAGGGTTAAATAAAATACTTCATTTAGGGCACCGATCAATAACAAGGCTCCCTAACAAATAGATGCTACCATTATTTTTCTTGCGTGTTTGTGACAGGTGAATTATGGAAAATTTGTAACACTCTTTAGATGGGAAAAGACTGGGGAGTTATATACGTTCTTAAGCTCAGGGAATGGTAACTGGTGTAAGTGGATTAGGCTGTTGGTATACAACCCCGTGCTCCTGCCACTAAACCACATCTGGGGCAGAAAGTAATTGTTTGGGGAGGCAGAGATGAAGGGTTTTTAGGTTTCCCAAGAGACGGCATTCACTGATAGGTGGGGAATGACAGGAGGACTTCCTAGAAGAGGTGGTTCTTAAGCAGGGCTTTTCAAAATGGGAAACATTTAGAGAAGCAAAAAGCAGAGGACAGTCTTTCCAAGTGGTGGAATATGACCCAGGCCACAGCCACTCAAGATCTTGGATACTTGGGGTGCCTGGGTGGCTCAGTCATTGAGCGTCTGCCTTCAGCTTAGGTCACGATCCTGGAGTTCCGGGATGGAGCCCCATATTGGGTTCCCTGTTTGACGGGGGCCTGCTTCTCCCTCCCTCACTCCTCCTGCTTGTGTTCCCTCTCTAGCTGTGTTTCTCTCTGTCAAATAAATGGGATCTTTAAAAAAAAGGAAAAGATCTTGGACACCTTCCAAAAAGCCAACAGTGATGCTCTCTATTAAGGTCATACTATCCTCACACAGAGTGGAAGCCAGGTGGCTCAGCCCAGGAACCAGCTTGCAAAGGTCTCTTAAATACATCCATTTAAGTATTTTGCCAGAACCCTTCATTCCTTTGGTGGAAAATGGCATTTTATATCGCATGACATCACTGAAACCAGATTTCTCAGTGTAGGACTTTCCTACCAGGAACAAATTAGGGAAAACTTACAACAAGTTACAGACAAGTATACAAGTCTTGAGCCTGTGTATTTTGAAAACAAGAAGTTGACTTTAAAATTCCTACCACAAAGGCGCTTTTCATTACTGAGGTTGCCCTTGACCTGTATGGCCTCAGCTTTGTCAATTTCCAACCACAGCAAAACTCCTGCATTTATTTTTCATTCCTGCCTCATTGCTATTGGTCAGATGACAATTCAAATGCAATGTTATGTCATTTTTCAACTTAACCAAAAGAATATTGGAAGCTTCTTAGATGTCTTTTCAAAAGCCCCTGGTTGATATAGCCCTTGTATCTTTTATTACATCTGAGAAAAAACTCTGCCTAGAAAATGTCAGTTTTTTTCCTCCTCTATGGCTGAGCCTTGTTATTAAAGAAAGTATCTACATTCATGACTTGAGAAAAGGGCCTGAGTACTGTGAGTTATTATCAGACTTTGAATCGTGAGTCATCAGAGCATACTGACAGGGAAATTGATTATCTAAAGAAAATGCAAAAATAATATTGTATGGTATTTTTAATAAATAAATATGTGAAAGAGAGAGCAAATGAAGGCCATTGTTTCCACAAGCAGACATGGTTTCATGTGACAATAGAACAGCAAGTCCGCTACTTTCCCTATGGCTTTTGGGGAAAGGAGCTACATGTAAGGAGCCTCTCCTATTCTCGCTATCTTGCAATAACTCCCCTGCCCCTTAAGACAGAGAGAGTCTGGCCTCAGTGAGTTCTCTCTCCTTTTTTTTTTTTTTTTTAAGATTTTATTTATTTGACAGAGAGAAACACAGTGAAGAGGGAACACAAGCAGGGGGAGCGAGAAAGGGAGGAGCAGGCTTCCCGCCAATCAGGGAGCCCAATGTGGGGCTCCATCCTGGGTCTCCGGGATCATGACCTGAGCCGAAGGCAGTCACTTAACCAACTGAGCCACCCAGGCATCCCCTCAGTGAGTTCTCATTTGAGAATCTCTGGATCCATGCACCTCCAAGATCACATCTGTGAAATTCTGCCCCTCCCAGTACTCAGCACACAGTTTTATTGCCAAATTATCCAGGGCCTCCTTGGTGTCAAGCATCTTCGGACATTCAAGGTGCTGCATCTCATTTCATTCTTCCTCAGATGCCCCAGGTCCTACTTTACAGGATGTAACAAACCACATGGGGCCCAGAGAGAGGCTGGCAGGCTGTACTCTAAGGTGTGACCCATGATAATTTTCTTTCCTTTATTCACTGCAGTAAAGATCCCTTCAAAAGTCAGGTTCGCTTTGCTTCCATCCAGAAATGACTTTGCAGAGGGTTTTACTAATTATCATGACTTTCATAAATTGACTCCTCTTGGCAAATTTCAATATGAAATTTCAGTCATTATAAAAGAGAAAAAAGAAACCTGATAAACAAGTCATGCATCACTACCAACATATTTGTGACCCTGGGGAGCCATTCAACCTCTTTAGGCATTGGATTTCCAGGGGTATCTAATTAGATGATCTCTGATCACCTGCTTCCTGCTCTAATGAGGTGGTTCCAAACATCATGAAAGCAAATGCCCTATGCCTCCATCAAACAGTTTTAAGATGATTACCTTTGTTACCAGTTACCATCGGAAATAACAATAGGTCTTTAAGGACCTATGGACCACAGGTAAAGGTCAGCAGCAAGGCTGTAGGTGAGCTGGCCTTTGCTCCTGTGCAGTCTCTTCTGTCTCCAGCCTTTAGCCACATGGGGTTGCTTACAGGCTCCAAGAAGGCCTTGCTGTCATTCCCTCTGGGCCTCACCCACCATTGCTCTTGGCCTGGAAACACCCTCCCCACAAGCTCACTTTCCTCTGGATTCAGTTAATCATTCCTGGTGTTTCAGGATTTTTTTTTAAAGATTTTTATTTATTTGACTGAGAGAAACACAGCAGGAGAGGGAACAAAGGCAAGTGGAGTGGGAGAAGGAGAAGCAGGCTTCCCACAGAGCAGGAAGCCCAATACGGGACTCGATCCAGGGTCTCTAGGATCATGACCTGAGCTGAAGGCAGACACCCAATGGTTGAGCCACCCAGGAGCCCCCCTGGTATTTCAGGATTTACTCAGCCATCCTTCCTCTGTCATCCCCTACCCCCAAACCAGAGCAGGTGATCCCATTATGAATCTCTCCTATGCAATCTCTAATGAATTATCATTGAGTCCTTACCTAGCCTGGAAGTTCTTGAGAAAAGCAACTGGATCTCATTCTTCCTCATGGGAACTATAATGCCCAGCACACTGTCTGGCTTACTGTCGCTTTTCCCCAAATGGATGAACAGATGAAAGAATAAACCACTAGTATGCTACCACATTCCTGACCACTCCTCTGGCCAGACACCATCATTCTTGGACAAACTCTCTGGTCATTTGTTGTCGAGGAAAAACTTGCAGAAAACATCTCCCCAAACAAAACAACAAGAACTCTTGCCCAAAGGCTGCTCCTAGTAGTGCAAAGGCAAGTTTCCCATACATAATTCTCACTCCTGCTTCTTTGTGTTATCTGAGACAGTACATCTCATTCTAGGAGGGGTCAGGAATTTTCTGGCTTGAGAACTCTGTGGTTTGAGCCTCTGAAAGCATCTCTAATTTCAGGAATGGGAACGTGCCAACCTAGAAAAAATGGTCTGCTATTAAATCATAGGCATGCTGGCTTTTTGCAAGAGTTACTTACCCCTGTAGAGGGCAGCCTGCATGGGTGGCAAAGAAAAAACTCTACTTACACAATGAGAAGGCTGGTGGCTTGGCCACTCCTTTACCATCCTCTGAAATGCAGTGATACAGTCACTCACTGTCTCCTGATGCCACATAGGTGACATGAGAGGGCATTGTTCTAGGAATTCAGATACAGCAGGGAACAAAATAGAAGAAACTTCTGTCTTTATGGGCATTTATATTCTAGTGAGCAAAAAACAAACAATGAACAAAATAAAGAGCAAAACGTGTAGTATAGTGGATAGATAAAATGGATGGGAGAAAATGAAGTGGTGATGGCATTTAGGACAGGCCTCATGAAGGAGCTAACCCTGCAGTAGGAACCTAAATTTGCTGAGGGGGAGAGCCATGAGGTTGTCTGGGAAGAGGCATCTGGCAGAGGGAGAAGCAAGGCAGAGGCCCTGAAACAGAGCACACCTAGAACATTTGTGGGATGGCAGGAGGGCCCAGAGAGGCAGGAAAGGAATGTGGGATAGGTAGATGAGTAAAAGGAGAGGCAGGAAGTTGGTAGGGGGACCCCAGATTATACGACAGGCAGGGACTTGGTCATTCTTTAAATTGAAATGGGGAGCTACTGGAAAATTTTAAGCAATCAAGAGTTGATTTGAATTTTATTAAGTTTATTAGAACTTCCGTATTAACAATCGACTGAAGACTACAAAAGGGAGTGAAAAGCCCATTTTCAGGTTTCTGGAAAAAATCTAATGAGAGGCTGCTGTGGGGGAAGGGTGGGAGCCATGGAGGTGTTGGAGTGTGGTTAGATTCTGGATCTGGTGTGAAGGTAGAAGGGGCAGAAGTGTAGGTAAATTGGATATGGGATGGGAAAGAAGGAAGGAATTGAATATTATTCTAAACTTGTGGGCCTGAGCAAGATGAGTTGCTCTTAACTGAGATGCAAACTGTTGCAGGAGAGGCAGGTGGTTGGGGGGAAGTGACAGGGCAGAGGACAGAATCAGGAAATAGAATGTGGACACAAATCTGAGATGCTTACTAGACAATCTAGCGAGCAGCCTAATAGCGAGTCTGGAACATACAGTCTTCCCCTGTCTCACCACTAAAACATCCCTGTCTCAAGTGGCAGGCTTGGTTGGACCAAGGCCCTTGTGATGGCTGAGTCTCAGCAGGGCGGGTAGGAGGTGCAGGGACATTTTCACGATGACTTTTGACTTTTGGTAGTGATACTCAATCCATCTCCAAACCTCACCTTTTAAAGGACTAACCAAAACTTTGCTGAGGTTAAAATATCTGGAAAACAGCTTTGGATATTACAGAGAAAGAGCATTAACAGCTTGAATGTGAACCGAGGGGCACAAGCACCATCACAGGGGGATTTAACATTTGCTGGGGATCAGATGGGGAGAAGTGCTTACTCGATCTCAGGGCACTGGGCAAGGCAGGGTCCTGCAGAAACACTAGGCATGATCTGTTGATCAGCTTGCTGTACACTGAGTTGTAATTTTAACAAGTTTTGAAATGTAGTTGATTTTTTAACCCTGTTTTGTTGTTGTTTTGCTTCCTGCTTTGAGAATTATTTTTTTTAAGTAGGCCTTTTATTTCCTTCCTCCCTCTCTCTCTTTCTCCTTCCTTCTTTCTTCCTTCCTTCCTTCCTTCCTTCCTTCCTTCCTTCCTTCCTTCCTTTCTTTCTTTCTTTCTTTCTTTCTTTCTTTCTTTCTTTCTTTCTTTCTTTCCTTTCTCTTTAGAGAAAGAGAGACCACACCTATGCAGGCCAGAGGGTGGAGATGGGAGGGGCAGAGAGAAAGGGAGAGAGAGAATCCCAAGCAGGCTCCATGCCCAGAGTGGAGCTCAACACAGGGCTTGATCTCATAACCCTGAGATCATGACCTGAATTGAAATCCAGAGTCAGATGTTTAACTGAATGGGCCACCCAGGCACCCCGAAAATTACACCTTCATTTCAAGACAACATGGGTCAAGTCAGCCTCTAATTCCATTGACAGGTTATGAACATACACATTACATTTTCCACTAACTTAACACTGGGTAGCTGGCTCTGGAAGAGCAGAAGGTAATGATGATACTGGGAGGGGACGGAGGAAGCCTGTGTAGGCAGCGATTATCATCATGGTCCCTGCCTTGATATATGACTATTTCAAGAAAAGAAAAAAAGTACTGACTTCTCTGTTTGGTGAATAATTTCCCTTCTTAACTTCTGGTCTACTTTCCCATTTTAAATAAATGTTCATTTCACTTCTTAAAGCTTTGCCATTTTTATTCGTTTTCTTAAAGACACCCCTGCGACTGCGCTCAGTGACCTTTCGGAAACACCGTGCTAGTGTGGTTAGCTGATTAATGATGTTAGAAGATATTTTCAAGATTTTTCTGGTGCATTGTCATCATCATCCATTCATTTAACATTCTGGGGTTTTCACCTTGCTTTTTTATTTTTTTTATTGGAAATTCCTTTTAGAAGATGTATTAGTTTTCTATTATTGACATAATAAATTAACACAAACTTAGTGGTTTTAAACAATACACTCTTATTATTTTGTGTCTTGTTCTGTAGTTGAGAAATGTGAAGTGAGTCTCCACGGACTAAAATCAAGCCTTCAGCAGGGGTGTGTTACTTTAAGGAACATTTAGGGGAGAATCCACTTTCTCATTGTTGTGGGTTGAATTGTGTCCACCTCCACGACACGAAACAAATAAATAAATAAAAATGGTGTGTTGGGGTCCTAACCTCCAGTAGGTCAGAATGTGACCTTATTTGGGAGTAAAATCTTAGCAGATGATGATCAAGTTAAGACAAAGTTGTTGGATGGACCCTAATACAACAATATGCCTGTGTCCTTATAAAAAGGAGAAATGTGGGCACAGATAAACACAGGGAGAAGGCCATGTGGAGACTGGAGGTACTCGGCCACAAGCCAGGCGGCTCTCAGAAGCTGAGAGACAGAGGAACAGACCCTTCCCTGGCACCTTCACAGGAAGCATGGCCCCACCTACAACTTTATCTCAGTCTTCTGGCCTCCAGAGCTGTGAGAAAATTTCTGTTGTGTAAGCCATCCGATTACATGGATGTTACAGCAGCCCTAGCAAACTAATACACTTATCTTTCCTGGCTCTAGAGGCTGTCTGCATTCCTTGGCTTGTACCCTTCCCTCCATGTTCAAAGCCAGACACATTGCATCTCTCGGACCCTTCTTCCATAGTCACATTTCCCTCTGCCCACAGCCAGGAAAGGGTCTCTAATTTTAAAGACTCATTCCATTGTGTTGGGCCCATCTGGATAATATAAGATAATCTCTTTAGGACCCTTAAATTAATCCCATCTGCAAAGTCCCTTTTGTCACTTATGGTAACAAGATTGGAGGTATGGGGAATTAGGGCATGCGGCTCTGTAGATGGAGGTAGGACATCATTCAGCTTACCGTGAAGAATATCAGTTTTTAAAGTGGCATGTAAAATAAATGAAAGCATATCTTTTCTCTGTAGGAGTGTACTAAAAGTAGAATTTGGGCATTGGGAAATGGATGAAGGCGTCATTGATTAACAGAAGTAGCACCAGGAACATGGCTTGGGAAGGGAAGGCTTGGGCAGAAGCCCTAACAAACAGGTGCAGTGGAGGACTGCAATGTTAAGTTCAGAGTGAGAACCCTGGCTCAGTCCTGCCACACATCTTCTCTACACCTCTGCTTTTTTGTTTGTAATCACGGGTCACCGCCTCTGCAGAGCTATAGTATGAAGCACATGACATTGTAAGGAATGGCATTTATGAGGTATGACTTATGTGGAAGGCATTTTATGTGTCATGCTCTATAAACTATAAAGCTCTCTACCAATGATAGTAATACTGCTCCCTGATCTCCAGGGAAAATGGGGGCACCAAAGGACAGGAGAGATACTCAGGAATGTGCAAACTTCTTTTTTCACAAGCTTGCTTAGAACTAGTTACGGCATTGATATTCATTCTAGGGAAAAGAGGGGAAGAGAGAGAGAATTAAAACCTACTAAAATCCAGGGTGCCTGTGTGGCTCAGTCAGTTAAGCATTTGCCTTAGGCTCAGGTCATAATCTCAGGGTCCTGGGATCCAGCCCCATGTCAGGATCCCTGCTCAGCAGGGAGTCTACATCTCCCTCTCCCTCTGCCCTTCCCCCCAACTCATGCACATCCCTGTGCATGCACTCTATCTCTCTCAAATAAATAAAAAATCATAAAAGAAAGAAAAAAAAAAACAAACTGAAATCCACCATAGGCCAGACCCTGTGTGGGAACACCTTATCTGTACGTTCACATCTACTCCTAACACTAACCAAGTAGTTGGAAAAGAAGGAAGTTAAGACTAGAGCATGAAGAGTTGGCTTCTGCCCAGCCCATCTGACTTCCAAACCCTCTGCACCTCACTACATGGGTAACCCAGTATAATTTTCTCATCTCAGGGTCAAAAGCAAAGCTAGAAGAGAAGCACCAAAAGAGCTGCCTTGTCTGATTAAAAGCTAAGCATTATGCCCTCATTAAATAGGGAACCAGGAGCATGTTTACTGCAATGCTCATTATTGGATCATGAGTACTTTGAAGATAGAGCATAATGTCATTTAAATGACAAATTCTCATATCCAGTATTTCCACATGTTCCTACAAGATTAGAGGTCCCAATCTTTTCAGATAATACAACTTCCCACAGCAGAAGGAACATTATCTGAAACATTTGCTCAAACCAAAACAACTTTCAAGGACAATGTAGATATTCTTTTGATGAACATGTATTTTTTTTCTATTTCTTTCATAATTAAAAGGAAAATTTTAAGCTTGTACAAGAACTGTATAAGGCAGTGGAAATGTACCTCATCAAAATTCTGTTGGGCCAATTCCATTTTCTCTGTTGCAAAACGAAGTATTAAATGTAAGTGCAAACAATACATCTTCCTGGTGATTTTGTTATGTCTTTTCTTTCTTTAAAATTAAGGTGATTATTTGCTTATGAAGCAATTTGCTTTTGTAGTTGATCAACCATGGTCTTGATAGCATTGGAACCCAAACTCTTTAATAACATTTGCAAGGGCTTATTCATTTCAGCTGAGACACCTTTATCCTCAGTTACATATTTTTCATGAATTATTCTGTTCTCTAATATATTTGGATGTCTCCAGTAAGCCATTTCTTTTTAACTCTTCTGGTTGCATTGTTTGTGTTGGAATGGCAGTCCAAACGAGCTGTCCCTCTTCTCTTCATTGCATTACCCACCTTTTTCCACTCCCTTTCACACACATTCTTGCCACACGCCCATCTAAAATCACTTCCGTATACATGATGTTACGCTTTCTTCAGAGTGCTCCCTCTAGGTCTCTCATTTTGGTGAGCCTCTTCTTACACAAGATAGTGTTATCTGTCACTCTGTACATGCCATGCATCACCAAGTTGCCCAACTTGCCATCTGAATGACTCTTTAACCCCACACCTACTTCCTCCCTCCTGCCACTGCTATAATTTCTCACCCAAACAACTGCAATAGCTTTCTCATCCATCTTCCTTTTCCCATTATAATCTTCCCAAATTTATCCCCACGCAGTTCCCTGAGTTACTGTCTATAGCAGAAATCTGGCCACTACCATTCAGCTGTCTACTCATTCAGTCTACCCTTCTCTCCGAGTAATTTTTTTAAATTGTTTGGAAACTTAATGGATCCTGTGCAAGAACCTCTTGGGATAGGGAAAAATCAGGGGTTGAGGGTGGCAAGTGGGGACTGTTGATGTCCCAGCTCTCCATGATATTTGGTCCCTTTCCCCTTTTAACTTAAAAAAAAAAATCCTTTGGGGCGCCTAGGTGGCTCAGTTGGTTAAGCGACTGCCTTCGGCTCAGGTCATGGTCCCGGAGACTGGGGATCGAGCCCCACATCGGGCTCCCTGCTCTGCGGGAAGCCTGCTTCTCCCTCTCTCACTCCCCCTGCTTGTATTCCCTCTCTGGCTGTGTTTCTCTCTGTCAAATAAATAAAATCTTTAAAAAAAAAAATCCTTCTTGGGTGCCTGGGTGGCTCAGTGGGTTAAAGCCTCTGCCTTCGGCTCAGGTCATGATCTCGGGGTCCTGGGATCCAGGCCCTAGATCCCTAGGTTCCTCCTCTCTCTCTGCCTGCCTCTCTGCCTACTTGTGATCACTCTGTCAAATAAATAAAAATAAAATCTTAAAAAAAAATCCTTTGTTTTTGTTTTTGTTTTTGTTTTGTGACTTCCATCTAAGATTTCACTAATTGGTTACAAGGGCTATCTAACGCACCTACTTTCAGTGGTTCGGGTCTTCATCCCACCCTGGCCACTCTCTGACTCATTCACCACTGCCCACGGATAACACTCATGAAGGAGGTGATGGTTCCCTGTATATACTAACTCCTCTTGCCTTTGTTCATGCTGTTCCCTAGATCTCTTCCCTTCCCTCTACTTTTCAATCTTTTTGCAACCACAAGTTCAGGTGCATCCCTTCCAGGGAGACTTACCAATGGTCTTAAACTGTATAAATACATTGGTTTTTGATTCTTTGGTTCTGCTTGGTAATTTTTTAATAGATACTGGACATTATGTATTAAAATTTATAAATGTTCTGAAATGTGTTTTATTCCTTCTATATGGTCAAATTTGGTTTCATAATGTAAATAGAAAGAAAGATTATTGGGTTTTAGGTTTGTTAAGGTTCATCTATTTCTGCTGCCTTTCTGTGATTTCAACTGGGAGCCCAATGTGTTTATCAGGGTTGTTCTATCTTAATAGACTTTAAACTGTACTTTAAACTTTAATAGATTTTAAACTGTTTTCCGAACTCCTTGCAGCTGGTAAAATCTGTTCAATACTTCATTATCTCAATTTTTACCTTCTGTAGGATTTCTTGAATTTTTAAAGTGAACAGGTGAAGAGTTGGCACACGGCTATATCGGAGATTGCAAACAGGTATTGGGACTCACTTTCATAGGGATCCCTCCTTTCCTCGATTTGGCTTCTCTGACAATCCTGGATCCAGCCTCTCTCTCCTCAACCTAGAAGGACTGCAAATTGCTGCAGGCATACTTCTACCACACCCTGAATTAACAAGGACCCTCAAGGGAGAAACCAGGATGAATAGATCTCATTTGGTCATGTTTGTTTTCTCTCAGGGACCATAGCATTTTGAGTCCTGCCTGCCTTGATTGCACTCGGTATTTTTTTAAAATTTTAATCATAATTTTATGTATTCTATACAGTTTCTATAGTTGTTTTCTGTAGGAAAGCTACTTCATCATAATCAGCACACAGTGTATATGTGTAGTGTTGGCATGCATACGATTTAATATATTAATTCATATTACCATATTAGTTGACATCTATTGTACATATCATATTACTCCTGGCTATAGGCATAAAACTTGCCATTTGAGTGCATAAATAAAAACATGAGAAAAAAATAAAAGTTGTTGCTAGAATTAGAAGTCTGTGAGTTCAATAAACTGAGGGTGGCTGAGGGATGGTAAAGGAGGGATAGGGTGGCTGGGTTATGGAAAAAATAAAAATTAATAAAAAAGAAGCTAAATAAATAAATAGGTAAAATAAAGAAATCAGTGAGGTCAAGGATTTTTAAAATTCTTCCTCACACAGATTAAGACTGGCCTCAATACCAATGTTAAGACTAAACCACTGGGTAGAGGACAAACTACCCCAAATATCTAAATGATACACACACATACCACCACCACCACCACAACCACCTTTTGTCCTTTTGTCACTTCTCCAAAGTGGTAGAAATTCAAATTTGTTTAGCCCATTTTCATAGTTTATTTGGCCCTTACTTTCCTTCCTTTATTTTTTTATAATGAATGTTCTTCAGGCTTTCAATTTCCTTTTTACATTGTAGAAAATAAACTTTATGTACTATTTTGGAAAAACCCCAAATGCTGAGGAAGATTAAAGTAAGTTGTATTTCTATGTTCTTTATTTTGTAAATCTTCACTATACATCATTTAGGTATATTATCTTATCCTGACAGCATTATGTCTTTATAAACTCAAGTTGGCTATCATCCAGAATCTCACATTACATTAAAACTGGCTTACTTCCCATGATCCCTCTAGAATTTACTAAACCTCTCAAATGTTATCATAATTTGTGCCTAAAAAATAAGGAAAGATACCAAGAAGGTCAATCAAAGCTTAAACCATGAAGCCTAGGGCCATAGACACATTTCCACTATGGAAAAGAATGATTAATGAAACATACACACACACACAAAAAAAGAAAGAAAGAAAGAAAGAAAGAAAGAAAGAAAGAAAGAGAGAGAGAGAAAGCGAAAGCCACATGACACTCATATTTGCATGATCTTTGTTTGAGGCACAATTGTCAAACTTCTCACTGAAGTGAAAAAAACTCCCTGTCATTGTCCAAGATAAAGAAGCCATCCTTTAATTATTGTATATGTTCTTTTTTTCAAAAATTTATCTACTGTATCTTGCAAATAAGATTGAGTCATAGTGGTTATTTGTTGTTGGTTTTGTCCTAAAAGAAAAAAAGGATGTACAAGGATAAGGATTTAGATAAGGATATAAAGGCGAGAAGTTTAACTGTAATGAATTTTTCTGATAATTATCCAATACACAATATAAACTGCAAAATTAGCAGCTTGCCCAGAAGGAGGAAAAATATGAAGATTAAAAGGTAATTCATTTGTAAATGAGAGAAACTCCCAAAGAGTTATGTTATGTGACCACTTTATGTTCTCTATAATTTAAGTTAAAAGTTGTTTAAGAAAGAAATGTAAGCAGTTTTATATTCTCATTTCTTAGATGCCCTGTTCTCTTGCAACAAGCCCAACATGTTAGAGTGAGAGTCTTTTTTTTTTTTTTTGCTTTAAGGTTTTTGTTTTTATTTGAGAAAGAGAGAAAGAGAGCACAACCAGACAGAGGGGCAGAGGGATAGGGAGAAACAGACTCCCAGCTGAGCAGGGAGCCCAACAAGGGGCTCGATCCCAGGATCAGGACCTGAGCTGAGGCAGACATTTAATCCACTGAGCCACCCTTGTGTAACCCACTGAGCCACCCATATGCCCCGGAAGGTTTTTTTTTTTCTTTTTTTGTAAATAAACTTGAAGATGTATTCTGCCAGCAGTAGACAGTGCCCACTTAAGGAGTGAGAGAACTGGGGAAAATTAGATCATGCTAATTGTTTATTATTTATTTGCTTTCATATTGCTTATGCCTTTTTCAAATTGTCACTGCATCTTGCTCTTCTTTGCCATGTCAAATGTGCTGAGGGCAGTCTGACATCCATTGCCTTCCTCTCCCAGACACATTTCCTGTCCTCCAAGATAATGAGCATCTTCTTTTCCCACCTGGTTTCTTAGCAAAACAAACCTATTCTCCACCCCTAAATGGTTTCTTGCCCATCTTCTCAAATTGCATAGAATAGGAAAACTCACTTAGGCCCTAGTGACTTTGGTATTTCTTCTGAGTATTCTTTAAATTAGGTAGCTTGTTTTTTTCAAAAAGATTTTGGGAGGATGTTTTACATAAAATTTGCCTTAATTTTCAAATGAAGTAACAAAATTTTAAAATGTGAAACTGTTCTATTTAAGGGAATAGGGCATGGAACAAGGGAATTTACCCCCCCCCAAAAAAACACCCCAAAACTTTGACAGGAAAAACATCTAGCATTCTGGAGCATCTAACACAGTACTTTAGCACAAAGACCCCCAGTAGTTATGGAGTTCAAGGGGACTGAATTTGGAGCAAGCTCACCGTGTGATATCCAGGGGTGGTGTGTGGAACCACAGCAATGTAAGGGTACTGGGGACTCTCATAACATCACTGAAAGAATGTGTCTATGAATACTCATAATAGCAATATAATTTACTTAGGGCAAACCTCCTTTTTGATATCTTTTAAAGATTTCATATATGCTTGATAGCTTAACTTCCAGAAGAAATACACAATTATTATCACCATCAGGGGTAGAATCAAAAAAAAATTCACTGAATCTAGCAAGGTGCAGGTTCTTTTTTTCTTTTTTTAAGAGGGAAAAAGAGTTTGGGGGTACAGGGGGCAGGAAAGGCCAAGGGAGAGAGAGAATCGTGAGCAGACTTTGTGCTAGGTGCAGAGCCCGAGGCAGGGCTCGATTCCACAAACCTAAGATCATGACCTGATCCAAAATCAACAGTCAGACGCTCAACTGACTGGGCCACCCCAGTGCCCCAGTGGCATGGTCATCCGAGCATTGTCGGATGCTGCTGAGGCAGTGGTGGTCTTGAGGCTCAGTGCATGTTGGGCCCTGTAAGAAGTACTTCTGTGTAGGGTCTCCATGACCAGGCAGCCCCCCAAGGAGGGAGGCACTGGTGTCACCGAGCCCTGCAGTGAAGGAAACCAACTGCAGTGCTGAGGTTGGGACTCACCTGAGGTCACAGAGGTGGCGAGTGCACTTTTATGCCCATTCTGTTTCTGTTCTCCAGTGGCACAGAAGCAAATCAGAAAAATCTGAATTCGAATCTTCGTGTCCTAACTTTCGAACTTGATGATCCCGCACAAGTTACATAAATTATCTGAGCTTCAGTTGTCTTAAGAATAAAGATAAGATTACCTCTTCTCCATATTTTTGTAAAGTTTAAATAAAATCACACAGTTCTTTGCAAAAATGAATAAAAAATGTATAACTATGTAAAACAAAGTTTTTTGTACACTGTCTCTGAGACATTAGAGTAGCTAACATTTATGGAAATTTCACCAGCTACCTTGCAAGATAATCTCATTTAAACTTCATGACCAAGTTCATGAGGCATTTCTATTATTACTCTGGTTTTACAAGTAGGGCCTGCATTCCCCAGATAAGAGCACTGAGACATAGGGAGATAACAGGGCTCAGGTACACAGCTTCACCACGGTAGAAGCCAGAAATGAATCGCATGCCATGCTCATGCCCACTATGCCACACTGCCTCCCTCCCACACAGTCTGGTCCAGGCTGATGTGGTGACCTGGCTGGGCAGTGGCTCTCAGTTGCTGCACAGCCATTGGTGAGCTAGGTAGACAAACCAAAGTTCAGAGTCCTCATCATGAACAGAGAAGCATGATAAAATCGATTTCGTGTGTTATTGAAAATCAACTGCAATCATGCACATAAAATACTTTACATAGCAACTTACTTATGGTCACATAAAAGTTAAAGACAATTAGTGAGGCTGTCCATAATAGGCATTCAATAAAAGACAGCAATCATAATTGCTGTTATTATACTACATCTTAAACTTAAGAAATAGTCTTCTAGGTTGCCCTGCACTCTTCCAAAAAAAAACTGGGGAAAAATGGAAATTTTGAAAAATCTGATACAACCATGCATGGTACACAAATACCCAGTTTCTAATGTAATTTTTAGGCAGTAAGGGTGGTTGATTCTGCAGGTGGTGTTACTATAATGAAAATTTGCATTAAAAATTAGAGTATATATCTTGAATTCTAACTACCCAAATAATTTTTAAGAAACTTCATATTAATATATATATAAGCAATACACAATAAGTATATATGCTCATTGTGAAACATTCAAACAGTATAGAAATATTTCAAATAAAAGGTGAATATCTTTAAGCTCTATTTCCTTCCAGTTTCTTCCCTGGAGATAAGCATTATCCGTCATAGGGTATATGATGAGGCATAATTCTGGGGAAAATGAAACACTACTCTTTACAGCTGTAAAAAAAAAAAAAAGAATTTATGAGATAACTTTAAAAATGATTACTCAAGTGTAGCTAGCTAATTTTTCCAGACACCATGACATTCAACCTCCTAGTGAGTTAGAGAAAAACTCTTAGAGATTTCATTTTTCTCAAGGATGTCCAAAAATGTTACATTAGTATTACTTATTAAACTAATTCCCCAAGCTTTCAAGAAGGCCTCTCTACCATTCAAACTTAATCAGTACTCTTTCAAATAAAATCCCTTTCAAAGTTACTCAAGAGAGGCCACCCCTGTAATATCAGAGCAAAAGGTCAAGATAAAATCAGTGATGATCAAGGTTGGAACCCTGCCTCCATGTGTTCAAGTCATGTTTGTCTTCTTCACAGTCCTATGTGGATGGACTTCACAAAGTTCATAGGCATTACACCCAGAGAGCAAAGCAGAGAATGCTTTGTGGGTGAACTGGGAATGGGAAAAGGGACAACTGGCAGGAAGGAATTCTTTGTTGTATAGAATACCAATTTCATTGGCAAATTATGCACTGAGGTTTTACTATAACAGTCATGCCATATTAACAGGAGAAAGGCTTGTCTGTCCTTTAGATCTGTCATGGTGAGGAAGGTGAAGACCCACTGAGCACCAGTGACTGCCTTTTCTTTGTGGATCTAGCCCTGAAATCAACAGGACTTGAGAATTTCAGATTCTTCTCTGGCTGGAGCTAAGACCCTCAAGAAGAGAGTCAAGGAAGGTGCTGGAGAAAAAGGAGGAAAATGGAGAGACAAGGGAGCACCCAAGCGAAGACAGGAATCCTGAGACAAGGAAAGAAACATTTGCTCCATCCTCTGGATTTGAAATCCCCAGGCAGGAGCCACAGAATCACTTCTCATGAGTGAACCTGGCCTGTGTGTCTTTCCAGACATGGCAGGGTACCATGGAGGGGTTAAATGTATAGTATTCTCTATAGTTATGCCACAGACAAATGATGTTCACTGTAGTCTGATCTTTAAACTGATGAGAAGAAAAATGCATCCTGGCTATGATAAAATTTAGTAATTCTCAGTAATTCTCAGTCAGGTGTACTAATTCTCAAAGATGTGGTAGAAAAATTTGGAAGTATTTAAAAAAGTAGGCAAATCTACAACCATCTAGACAAATGATAGCTCTATGATGATGGTTTGCATTAAAGATACTTGGTGGGGCACCTGGGTGGCTCAGTTGGTTAAGCATCTGCCTTCGGCTCCGGTCGTGATCCCAGAGTCCCAGGATTGAGCCCCGCATCGGGCTCCCTGCTCAGTGGGAAGCCTGCTTCTCCCTCTCACACTCCCCCTGCTTGTGTTCCCTCTCTAGCTGTGTTTCTCTCTGTCAAATAACTAAATAAATAAAATCTTTAAAAAAAAAAAAAGATACTTGGTACTCCAAAAAAAAAAAAAAAAAAAAGAATTGTGTTTAAGGTACAGACTCTACTTCTAGGGACTCCTAGGGACAGGGTTGGGGCATTTGCTAAGACATCATGTGTGCAGAAGTGTTAAGATAGCATACCTACTCTGGAAAACAGTATGATCTAGCAGTTGCATTACTAAGTATTTATCCAAAGTCTACAAAAATATGAATTTAAAAGGGCACCTACACCCTGATGTTCATAGCAGCATTATCTATAATAGCTAAGTTATGGAAAGGGCCCAAATGTCCATCAACTGATGAATAGATAAAGAAGATATGTCATACGAGTGTGTGTGTGTGTGTGTGTGTGTGTGATGGTATTTGTTTTTATGAGGCACTTGTGTATATGTATATATGTATGGGTGTGGTAGAATATTACTACCATAAAAAAGAATGACATGGCTGGAGCTAGACTGTATTATGCTAAGCAAAGTAAGTCAGTCAGAGAAAGACAAATACCATATGATTTCACTTATATGTGGAATTTAAGAAACAAAACAAATGAACATGGGTGGGGTGTGAGGTGAGGGAGACAAACCAAAAAACAGACTCCTAAGTATATAGAACAAACTGATGGTTACCAGAGGGGAAGTGGGCAGGGGACGGGTTAAATGGGTGATGGGGATTGAGGAGGACACTTATGAGGAGCACAGGATGTTGCATGCAAGTGATGAATTACCAAATTGTATAATATACCTGAAATTAATGTTAGTATATGATGTGCCTGAAACGAATACTACACTGTATGCCACTAACTGGAACTGAAATAAAAACTTGGCCCCAAAACAAAAAGATAGCAGACCTGAGGGTGTCCTTTGAAAGGCCCACTGGCAAAGCTGGCCCTTGCCGGGTGTCTAGGAATGTGGATATTGGGAGTGTTCCCACCGTTCCCAAATGGCAGTAGCAGAGGCTTCGTGTGCCTAAACGGCTTACTTAAACAATGTAGCTGATGCTGAAATACTGCTGTCCTTCTGGGAGTCTAGAATTTGGGTGTATTCTAAGCAGGATATACCTATGACACCAGCCCCCAATAAGAACTTGGGCCTGAGGCTCTCAGAAGCGTCCCTGATGGCAACATTTCACACCAGCTGTCACGTGTCATTTCTGATTGAAGTGCATATTTACATGGAGTTGTGGGACTCAACTGGGAGAGGGGTCCGGAGGCTTGCACCTGTTTCCCCCTGACTTGACCCCCTGTCGCTTTTCCCTTTGACGGTTTTGCTTTTGTTTTTCATCCACTGTAATCAATCTCAGTCATGCGTACAACTCAAAGCTGAGTTCTGCTGTGGCTCCTGGTGAATAAACAAAGCTGGGAGCGGAACCCGGGACACTTGACCCACTCTAGCACGCAGCCTTTTTGGGAGCTGAAATTTTGCATGAGATGAAAATACCTTCAACAGTGCAGATAAAAGAACATTTCGTGTTTCAGACAGGCATTGTGTCCTCATCCACTTTTCCTTCTCAGAGAATGCGTCTCCCTTGCAATATGCTGTGCCCATGGGGTCTGCTGGGTAGTGGGCCCTGCCGCTTTGGACTGAGGGTGGACATCTGACCCAAGCTGGGTCCATCATAGTTCCCTCCCCCAAGCTGAATGGGAGCCCTGAGAGCATCACTCAGATATTGAAGGAGACCAGAGGACCATAAGAGCCATTTTCTTTCTGCCTGCCTTGATCCTGCTTAGCTAAATTACTCAGGGTAAGTGTCTTCCTTAGGAGGGTCTTATGTTGGCCTACTTTACAGAGCTGGCCCACCTTGTATTTGTCCCACTTTCATAATTCTCACAGATCATTGAACTATCAAAATCTCTCCCCTTCCGCCACCTGGAAAGCAGAAGGGGAAAATGACCAGGCTGTTTTCCCTTGAATCTTTAAGGTCAAGCACTTTTCAGTTTCACATAGGGCTAAATAAGTATTTTTGGAATGGATGACTGAATTATGCTTGTCCTCTGGGCCCACTCTGGGTAAAACTCTGGCAGGAGCTCTTTTGCTACAAACAAAAATCCCAAGAGTTAGTCATCTCTACAGTCAATTTCCTGTGCATTTTGGTGTATGGGAATTCTTTTAAAGGTCAAACTGAAAGTGTAACTTTTTCTCGGAATTTAAAATTGCTGGAGTATGCCTCCCCAAAGCTTATATTTTGGGTAGGAAATATTTTAGCTGATGTCCCAGGTAAACTAGACTTTATGAAGTATAGCTAATTTTTTTTAAGATTTTAATTATTTATTTGACAGAGAGAAACACAGCTAAAGAGGGAACACAAGCAGGGGAGTGAGAGAGGGAGAAGCAGGCTTCCAGCCGGTTGGGGAGCCTGATGCAGGGCTCAAACCCAGGCCTCTGGGATCATGACCTGAGCTGAAGGGAGACGCCTAATGACTGAGCCACCCAGGCACCCCATAGCTAAAAATTTTTGAAAAATGTAAAAAAAAAAAAAATTCATATTAGAGAATGTGCTTGCCTAAGGCTTAAAGAGAAATAGAGTTAGTTTTTAGTAGATTTAAGTTCAGAAACTTCATTATCTGGGACTCTTTTCTGTACCTTGAACCATTTTGCACTGATATGGCTCTTGTGTCCAAGGAGCCAGGTTCCATCTTGAAATTGTCATAAGAATATGTCTAAGTATTTTACTTATAAATACGAGTGTAGTGTCTAGTCAGGGGCAGCTCTGAAATCAGGAGACAAGATAATGAGGAAGCAGCAATGAACACCATGGCTTCATCCATTCCCATTAAATGAATCATCCTTTCAATCATATTGGAAACCAGAACTCAGCTTCTAACTCATCACTCAGAGATATGGGCCAACTATATTACATAAAAGTTTTATTATAACTTTAACTGTAATTCTGCTCTTACCCCTGTCAGATTATTTTATTTCCTTTTGCAGTTTTATTTCTTTATCTGACAATATTTCTTTGGTTCCTGTTAGGCATGGGCATTGCTCTAGGCAGTGGGGATATAGGGATACAGCAATAAACAAGACAGATATTTCCTGAATATCAAAAGGCTTACTCTCTAGTGGAAAAGACAGAAACAGGGACACCACAAACAGGAAGAATTTATAAAGAAAATAAAGTGGTGTGATGTAAAAAAAAGTACGACTTCTAAGATTCCAGTTGGCCAAACACCATCTTCATCCTATATAAAGAGCTATAGGAGAGGAGCCAATACCCATCTAAGCATTGCCGTGTACATCTTTTAATATGATAATCTACTGTGGTTTCATGGCATGTCCAGTAATGGAGAACAGCAAATGATACTTCAACCATAGGCAGAATGAAATTAATTCATGCTATGATTGTTCATCTTTTTAAGCAGTTATTTCAATATTAATTGAAGGTGAAGGATCAGAGTGCAGAGTCATGTTGCCAGACTTCAGGAGAATGGCCAGTAACTTAATAGCAATTTACCATCTAATATAATTAAGTTTGATTTTCTATTCTAGAACTCTAGCCAAATCATGCCTTCCTTTGCCACATTTAATGATTTGTGTCTGTGAAATCCTGTTTATCATTTTGGGAGCTTCCTGGGTTATTATTTCATTAAATTTATTGACATAACGTCTCCCCAGTAATGAATACTATCAGTTATAATTATGTAGGATTTTTTTGCTTATAGAAGTTCCAAGTTTTTGCTTGCATTAAACTATATAAGCAACATGTCACCAATAATACACAGTGCCTGGTTTCCTCTGATATAAAATATACTTGAAAATGAGAATAGATTGTCTTAATTTATTTTCTCTATCAGAGAATTTTTTTCAGAAATGGCTTTGCAGACTTATTGTAATTTATTTTGCTTACAGTATAATGAGGATAAGGGCAGGGAATGGAAGATATCCGGCATCAATGTACACTTGACTTTGTGGAGCAGACTTTCCCTTACGTGGCTGGACTTGTTAGGAGTCTGTCATCTGTGATATAAGAATGACAAAGAGGTGGCTCTCCCAGTTTCTGGATGAGGTATGTCACCCATCTCGTTTTACCAGCCTGGTACATGCATCAACATCATTTTCTACTCAGATCTGCCCTGCCTTTCCAGGGCATCGGAGAACTTGGAGATACTTTTTGAATGTTTCAGAAGCTCCTTCCAGGTGGGAATCCTGGAACTATCTTCAGTTCTTTCCCCCTTTTGCCTCATTATTCAGCCACCAAGTCCT
The DNA here is from genome assembly GCA_004023965.1 of Spilogale gracilis. Classification (NCBI taxonomy): domain Eukaryota; kingdom Metazoa; phylum Chordata; class Mammalia; order Carnivora; family Mephitidae; genus Spilogale; species Spilogale gracilis. The sequence continues at coordinate 63,653 of PITA01001913.1, read as the reverse complement.
ATTTCCTCCACAGTTTTTCCCAGCTGCTATTTCCCCTGTGTTCTCATTTTCACGGCTCCCAGTGGCCTCCCCCCGACCCTAACCCCTCCCTGTGGTCTCCCCATAGTTCATGTGCAGCTTCTGAGCCTTTCCTGGTGCCTTTCATGTCTCCTCTGTTCATGTCACCTACATGGCGGGCCAGGAGGGATGAGGGGTGGAGACTGGGGGGTGGGGAAATAAATGTAGAGTGTTTCCTTTTGTTAGAGCAGTTCTGAGAATGTAGAGAGGGGAGGAATTTGTGCCATGATGAAAAAATAGACATTCTGTTCATCTGCTCCTGAGTAAGTGTGTGGCTGCTGAAGTGGCCCCAGCGGTCCCGCATCAGTCCTCAGTGTCTTCCTCACTCTCTAGGATGCAAAGTTCCAGTAAAAATTAAAGACACCTGAAGCACACAAAGATCCCGCTAAAACAATCATGCTGAAATCACTAGAGACAATAATAAAAATTAAAAGATCTTTACAAGACTGAGGAAAGAACAATGCTATATGATTAATTCTAATTAACACTGAGACGAACTCCATATTCTGATTAAAATTTCGTCTACATCTTTACAATAGGCAATGCTACCAAAGTTAGAAAGAAATATGCCTGTGGTGATTTATCAGACATTAAGGGCTGATTATGGTATTTGTGGATTTTTTCAGGTCAGGTTTTCCTGTTATCTTGAGAAGAAAATGTATCCCCTTAATGTGAACACTCTTTTGTGGATTAAAATATCTAGACGTTATTGGGGTACCTGGGTGGCTCAATTAGATAAGAGCCTGACCCTTGATCTTGGCTCAGGTCATGATCTCAGGCTCATGAGATCATCAGCAGGAATGTGACATCTGCTTGAGATGCTCTCTCTGCACCTCCTGCTCCCCACTTATATACTCTCTCTCTTAAAAAAAACAAAACAAAACAAAACTATATCTTTATATAGCTGTAGATAGGTACAGAGGTCCCCCTTCTATGTAAAAGAAACATTTACATTTTTTGCCATTGACGTTGGAGCTATCCACAGGAGTGGTTAGGATAGACTGAACCAAGACTCAAGGCAGAGGCAGACATTACTCTTGCTGGACGGTCAGTGAGGAAGGTACTGGCTTCTGTAGACAGTACATCTTCTCCAGATAGCTATGAAACATGTTCCTAAAAGAGCTTCACAGTGAAGGCAATGTGTCAAACCCACTGAAATGGATATTGTTATAGACTGAATGTTTATGACCCCCCAAATTCATATGCTGAAGCTCTAACTCTGTTCGTGACTATATTTGGACATGGGACCTAAAGGAGGTAAGTAAAGTTAAATGAGGTCATAAGAATGAGACCCTGTATAAGTCTCCTCAGGTTTCTAGAACAAAATACCATGATTAGGTGGCATAAACAACAGAAAATCATCTCTTATAGTTCTGGAGTCTGAGAAGTCCAAGATTAAGCTGTTGACTGATATGGTTTCTGGTGAGGCTCTCTTCCTAGCTTATAGATAGCCATCTCCTCTCTGTGTCCTCATATGTCAGAGAGAAAGAGAGAGAAAGAGTGTTCTGGGGTCCCATACTCCTCTTCTGAGGGCACCAGCCCAATTGGATTAAAGCTCTATCTCCAAATACAGTCACATTGGGAGTTAGGGTTCCAACATATGAATTTTGGTGAGAGGAAGACAATTCAATACACAGAAGGACTTGACCCAGTAGGATCAGTGTCCTTATAAAATGAGAAAATCAGAGCGAAATGAGAAATCAGAGCACTTACTCTGCCCACACAACCCAACCCTAACCTACGTGTACTATGTGAGGACACAGAGAGAAGGCAACCATCAGTAAACCAGGAGGAGAGCCCTCATCAGGAATCGAATTGTCTGGAACTTTGGCCTTAGAATTCTAGCCCCAGAACTGTGAGAAAGACATGTCTACTGTTTAAGCCCCTCTGGTCCATGGCAGTTTGTTTTGGCAGCCTGAGCTGACTAAGAAAGATATGGGTCAATTTTTGGTGTTGCCCAGTGTCCCTGCTGCTCCCAGGTACTAGACATAGACTATGCCACTTAGGCAGAGCAGGGCAATCTTTTCTGCCAGAAGTCCCTCATGGTCCATGAGTTCTTGCTGTCTCCTCACTGGTCTCTTTTACATCCCATCCCTTCTAAACTGGCCAACCCTAATCCCTCTTCCAGAATCATAGAGCTCTCTGTTCTCCTTACAGTCATTTGTTTCTAGCTGTATGTTATACTATTTCATTTGATTAACACATACTTTCCTTTTCTTGAAAAAGATGCTCCCTTTTGTACTTTGAAATACACATATATACATATATATGGGGGAGAGAAATATCATATATACACATATATATAGTCTCTGATATGGATATTGACCCTTTCTTTCTTTCTTTCTTTCTTTCTTTCTTTCTTTCTTTCTTTTTTTTTTTTTTGTGCATTTCTGCTGTAACAGTTCTGTTCTTTCATAAGCCACTGTATATTTATGGCTAAAAAGGCAAAGTGTCACAGCTAAGAACCTGTGAACCACAAACTACTTTACTATATTTCAAGATATTATCTCCTTTCTTCCAATACTAAATAAAAAAAAAAGATTCTTTGCTCTGAAAAAGCTTACAGACTAAACAATATACAAGCATGGAAATGACATGTGAGAAGTAGAAGGTGATCGATGCTGTAAAATAAGTTCAAATATACACTGAAATAGGAAACAAATGAAAACAAGGACGCTTGGGAAATGTGTAGAAAATAATTTTATTTAACTTTTTCCCTTTCAAGGAGACCTGATAAAATAAGGCATTCTAGGAGAAGAAAACATGTTTAAGAAAAAAAGAAATAAAAGGAGTGAGAACTATCCTTAAATACTTTAGTAAAGATTTTCTATAAATGTGCTCATTACAAATATGCATTTTCTTTTATTTAAAGCACTTTTGCCTGGAATTCTACTGGGAAACAGGCTGTTAGCTATTGTCTCACATTGGAAGTTTAAAGAAAGCTTTTTATTTATTTACATATTCTTATCCAGGCACTTCATTACCTCACATTGCTTTTCCTCACATGTTCGGTAAATAGATGGCAAAGTTGGTTTTACCAGGAGAGAAATGTTTTCTCTTGTAGGAATCTTTACTACCTACTTTTTATTATTAAATTTGAAATTTTAATGTGAATTATTAGAGAAAATATAGGTAAGAAGCTTTACTACCTACTTTTACCATTGAAGGGAGTCTTTGCCACCAGTTTTTGTTGAAATAGAATAATCTAAAGGTCTTTTGATTCAAGGCTAGAGCGACTTAAACAAGTTGCCTCCAGTAACAGGGGCAGGAGGAGGATTCACAAAAGGTTGTGTGTGTACAGGACTCAGAACAACCTCAAAGAACTGCATGCTCAGAAGGGCATGGCTGTCTCTCCGTTCCACTGCTCCACCGCCAGTGAGACCAAAGGAATCTTTGGCCTTTGTCCATGACCTCCAACTGCTTTTCATGGTTTCTTCTTCCCCATAATTCCAGCTTCCATTCCACAACTTCTCTGGCCCTGTCTCTCTCATGACCTTTCAGCTCTGACAATCAGTGCTCACTTCAATTTGAAAATTTAATGTGAATTATTGAGAGAAAATATCTGACTGGCTTTGCTTATTATTTTGGACCACGCTCCATCTTGTTTGCTATCCATCCTGTGGAGTGTTGACCCTTGTATCAAAAGTCTGTTTCTGGTGCAATCAGCTTGACTGGGGGTCCCATGGCTTTTGCATGGGAGCTAGAAAAGATGACTTCACTTAGAATATAGTCTGAAGTATTATGGATTGACATCTTTGGCACTGGGACAGAAATTCAGAGTAACTAAAAGTGAAACATAAGTTTCCTGACTTCCAGATCTGGCTCAGATAAGAACCCAAAGAGTTCCATGGGAAATACACACACACACACACACACACACACACACACACACACACACACAATCTGCTCATTCACATTCAAGCACAGTCACCTTAAAATCATACTCTATTTCAAAGTCAAACTCTTTTGAGGTTTAAATACAAAATCGAAGCTAGGATTAATACCTTGTTAGCCACATGGGTGTGTACATCCCATCAAATACTGAGAGGGAGAGAGAGAGAAAAAGAGAGTTAGGGTGGTTTTTGCTCAAATCACAATCTTTATTTTTCTTAAATGTTTGAGAAAAAATGGCTCAAATTCTATAACAGTTCCCTTCTTTATGTGATACATAATATGAAATACAATAGAATGAATATTTGTGACCCCATAAAATTCATATTAAATCCTAACTCCCAATGGAGTGATATTTGGGGGGGCAGGCTTTGGAAGGGCTTTCTACTCCTCATGAGTGGAAAGAACATCAGTATAAAAGAGACTCCAGAGATCTCCTTCATCCCTTCTGCCAGGTGAAGACACAGACATCTATGAACCAGTAAGCCAGCTCTCACCAGACTCTGAATCGTTTGGCACCTTGATCTTGGCTTCCCAGACTCCAGAACCTTAAGAAGTAAATTTCTGTTGTTTATAAGCTACCAGTCTATGATACTGTGTTATAGCAACTCAAATGGACTGAGACATGAAGTAAGCATCCTATTAGGGTTTGACTTATTATGCCTTGATAATGATTTATTTTCATTTGAAATTGAAATTTAAGTTGAACTTCCTTCTTTGTAGAGAAGAAATATATATAGCAGGCACTATATTTGGTTTTCACTGTAACAGAAGCTTTGCACTGCTGTGTATCTAGAAGTATAGTCAAGAGAGAATTGCATTTAGAGTTAGGATATTGAATTCTTACCCTGACTTTGCCACAACCCCTCTGTGCTGGGAAACAGCTTCTTCAACTGCATGATGAAGGGGTAAGCTCACCTTCAGCCTTGAGAGGGGACAATGGGGGCAAAAGGACTAAGGCTGGAGATATTTTCCCTATCCGTCTTTCTCAGCTCAATTCATTCCTGCTTAAGTTGTCAAAAGGGGGAGGAGTTAGCTCTCAAAAGTCTAGAAATTGCTGGGGCACCTAGGTGGCTCAGTTGGTTAAGGGACTGCCTTCGGCTCAGGTCATGATCCTGGAGTCCCGGTTCCAGGAGTCCCGGTTCCAGGATCGAGACCTGCATCGGGCTCCCTGCTCGGCTGGAAGCCTGCTTCTCCCTCTCTCACTCCCCCTGCTTGTGTTCCCTCTCTGGCTGTGTTTCTCTCTGGCAAATAAATAAAATCTTTATAAAAAAAAAAGTCTAGAAATTGCTTTATTGCATGAAAAACTTCAAAAATCTTTGCTAACTTTTCCTAAATGAAGACAGTCAGACTTAAAAGCTACATATTGCATTATTCCATTTATGCACCATTCTGGGAAAGCCCAAAACATAGTGATAGAGAGTAAATGAGTGCTCGCCTGTGGGTTAGGGATTGGGGATGTTCACAAATGGGAAACACAGAGGAATATTTGGAGGCAAGACAACTTTTCTCTATCTTGCTTATGGTTGATTATGGTGAGAGTTACCTGCGTTTGTTAGAACTCGCAGACTCATACCCTGATAAAATAAATTTTACTGGATGTAAATTGTAAAATAAAATTTTAAAAACTCATTGCTGATAGATACTTCATCATACAGAAATTCCAGTGTGTGAAAATGATTAATTACCCACTTGTCATACAGTGATGTGCCTTCAGTGATGGTAGAGCCATTTTTCTTCATCACCAGCCAGATGGTTTCATTTGCAAGGCCCTTCTGTGCCTCCCAACACTGACCTATTTTTTGACAGAATTTAGAATTCCTGCTGTTCAACATAATGAGATGAAACATCTCAGCTCTCGGGACCAGCGTCCAGTTCACCAATGAGTGTGTCTTTAGACTGCCGGCAATGACACGGTAACCTGAAGCACTTTGATTTTCCACTTGGGCACAGATTGAATGCTGTGATTATGACCACAGGTAGAGGCTGACAATGATTGCTCAAAGAGTAACCAAATAATAATTGATGAAAGGAAAGTTCTCAGGGTAATCGAAGGAGGAAGATGGTTCAACTCACAAGAGCACGACAAATGAAACTCGTTTTGGAAAATTGATATTGTTAGATTGGAAGTCTCCAGGGTTGCTTTACTATGGCTGAGCAATTTTGATGGGGGAAATGAAGTTCCTCCTAGGAAAGCAGAAGTTAAGTTTATTAGAAAGTTACATTTATTGTATATACATTATATATATTAAGGTTAAAGTCATATTTCATATTCTGTGGTTGTACATTGAGCCCCGTTTCATCCAGTCATCCTCTACTGTGCTCCCCTCGACAGTGTCCTTCTGTATAATCAGCCTGTGACTTTGGTCAATATGTAATCAGGTCATGCTTAGACTTCCATCTTAATTCATTATGGAATGTTCTGTGGTGAAGTTAAAACAGCAGCAACAGAGAACAAGATTTGTGTTTTGGCCCAACTAAGCTACCGACTGGTTATAATTCTTGGGATGAATCCCTAACTTTCTATGAGTCTCATTTATGATTAGAAATTGAGGAAAGGGGCATCTGGGTGGCTCAGTTGGTTAAGCAACTGCCTTTGACTCAGGTCATGATCCTGGACACCGGGGATTGAGTCCCACATCGGGCTCCCTGCTCGGCTCCCTCTCTCACTCTCCCTGCTTGTGTTCTCTCTTTAGCTGTGTTTCTCTCTGTCAAATAAATAAATAAAATCTTTTAAAAAATTTAAAAAAAGAAATTGAGGGAAATAATTTTTGTGCCTCTTCAAAATGTTTCTGTGGGTTTTTTTAAGATTTTATTTATTTATTTATTTATTTATTTGAGAACGAGAGAAAGATCACAAGTAGGCAGAGAGGCAGGCAGAGACAGAGGAGTAAGCAGGTTCTCTGCTGAGCAAAGGGCCTGATGTGGGCCCCAATCCCAGGACCCTGAGATCATGACCTGAGCCGAAGGCAGAGGCTTAACCCATTGAGCCACCCAGGCACCCTGTTTCTGTGCCTTTAGTTGTTGTTGTCATCATTGTTTTTTAAATATTTATTTATTTTTAGCAAGAAAGAGAGAGGGGGAGAGAGAGCAGGAGCAGGAGGAGCAGAGGAAGAGGGACAGAGACTACCAAGCAGATTTGCACTGAGCTCAGAACCAGGTGTAAGGCTCTATCCCACCACCCTGAGATCATGGCTTGAGCCAAAACCAAGAGCTAAATGCTTAACCAACTACACCCAAAATGTCATTATTGTCAGGTGCCCCAAAATGTTTTTGAAAGTCTATCAAAATAAGCAAACACCATACAAAGTTCAGGTATTGCTCTTGCTATTATAATGGGCATCAAGAGTGAAGATCTGAGTGGCAAACGGAAAAGTGGGACATGAGGAAAACAAAGTAATTTTTCTCTCCATCCCTTAGCCTTGACATGTAGAATCCAAACAATAGATCTCACCTACAAAGCCCTATTTTCCTTCTCCCTTGGATTCTAACTTCCTGCTCTCTAACTGAGGCCCCAGGACCACACACCTGAGCTACTGTAGCAGCGTGAGCTTCCCAGTCGATCCTCCATGACCCTCAAATCACCATGTTGAAAACCTGACACTCATCATCCTCTTGACCTTTTCCTGCTTAGAAGGAACTCTACTCTGCCTGCTCAGGAAAATGTCCAAACATTATCCTAAATCATTTTGTAAAATCAATCTCCCAAAGTCCAATAAAAGTTGTTCTTAATTTCTTTCATAACATAGATTTGCCAAGAATCAGGATCATCTCTTTCAGGGTTTCCTGATTTTTTTTAATACAAAATATGCATAAAGTTAATATGCAGTTCAACAAGGCTGCAGTTTAATCTTGGGCTTTAGATTCCGTTTCCATAACCTGTCTTCCCATGAGCCCTTCGCAGAAGCATTTGCTCTGAGGAAAATCACGATAATGATTTAATATCTCTTAAGCACATCTTTACCCAAGTAATTTCTCATAATAGTCACAGAATTCAAGATGGATCATCAATTTTATAATCCTAACTGGGACAACTTCGCACTTTTTCTTTTCAAGAAGAAATTGAGAGAGATTTTAATGTGGCAATTACTTTTTACTGCCAAACAATGTATTTTTTTCTAAAAAAGTAACATGCTTAGTAGACAACAAAAATAGATTGCAGTATTAGACCCCACCCAAGAAATTTAGCCCTTCCTGCAATTGCCTTGAAAAAAAAATTCTTTCATAAAATGATAGCTTGGGGGTGTTTTTTCTTCTGGATATTTATTTCTCAAAGCAATTTTCTGGACAAAATGAAGTGGAGCATTGCTTCCGGCCCTTTTGTCAGTTAAATTAAGTGAAAATGACAGTGTTTATTAACCCTCTGGCCTCTCTCAGGGCTATCCTTTCTGAATCAATTGTCATGATTTACAGAGGAGAGTACCGTCCTGATTTTCCTTTTTCCCGTGATTATTCTTTTAGCACTAATGGAAACCTTGCTTGGTGGGGAATGACATTGTCTCAAATCCCACGAAGACTAAGTAAGATCATTCAGAATTAATATCAAAACACATAATCCAAATTTTTCTCCTGTCCACCAGAAGCAGGAAATCATAAAAATAAATAAATAAATAAAAGTTAGGGTTTTTTCCCCTCAATGCCCTGCTTTTATAGATTTACACTGAGAACTATACCCACATCCTAGAGAAAATCATCTCCCTTTTAATGACATTTCAAAGTTTTGAAACAACTCATTTTCTAATCAAGTCTGAGTAGACTTATCACATCACGACTGGCCCTATGATGGATATGGCTTTTTGTTTTTCATTTGTTTGTTTTCAAATTATTTTCATCCAAGTGTGTGGGATTCCTTTATGGTAAGGAATGGAAGGTAGACATAAATGTTTTGCTTCTTACTCTTGCTAGGCTTGGTTCTAAAAGTGTTTCCATGGTGAAGACTAAATGTGATACATAAGCTCAGGTCCTCTGAGAAACAGGTGTTAAGGCAGAATGAGACAAATCAGACACTTATTGGGGAATGCCTTGACAAAGAAAGAGAGAGAGAAAGGAGCAGGTAAAGGAAGTGATGCAAATCTAACAACCCTAAAGGGAGAGAGGAAAGTAGAAATGGGTCAGAGAAGCATCACAGGCAGTGCTTCTATGGGTAGATCTCAGCTAGGCTAATGGGGAGCTCTGGGCAAAGAATGCAGGATAGAGACATCCAGTGTCAGGAGGAAAGATGGGGTTCAAGCATCGCATTGTGCACAGGTGTTTGCCGGGATTGGACAGGGGAGCATGGCTTTGGCATGAATATCAGAGTAGATCTAAACGTGTGACAGCTATCCCCATGGCTCTCTCATGAGCCAGGAAAGGTCACATGCTGTGGCTATCAATTTGAATTAATACACGATGTTTTAGTGATATTCTCTCTTCATTAGTTAAACATGTCCTCCACGGAAGGGCTCTAAGGAATCACCTTAAGGGTAACCATGCCACAACTTGGCTTAGAGAAAATCATTTTTTGTTCAAGGTTGTAAATTATGTTTCAACAGAAACTAAACCTCAAGCTGAGCAGACAGATTCACAAACTTGAAGCACATTAACTCTTAGAACATTAAATATAAAATCCATGACATTTATTGAGTATACTCTTTATGTTCCAGTGTGACTGTGTATGTGCTTGGTATCACAGAATATTTTATTTATTTATTTATTTATTTATTTATTTATTTATTTATATGACAGGGAGAAACACAGCTAGAGAGGGAACACAAACAGGGAGAGTGAAAGAGAGAGAAGCAAGCTTCCTGCCTAGCAGGCAGCCGGATGCAGGCCTCGATCCCAGGACTCCGGGTTCATGACCTGAGCCGAAGGCTGTTGCTTAACCAACTGAGCCACCTAGGCACCCCGACTATTTGTTTTATTATATAATTTTATTACATTGAGATTTCAGTTCTTGGAGGACACTTAGACAAATAAGGATCCTGATTTGGGCTATTCAGCTGCTCAGAATGGATCAGGAATGCAAAAGTTGAAGAAACAGAGATAAATGAAGCTGACTTTGGGGTGGGTTGTGGAAGGGAGGAAAGTCCAGGAGAAACTCAGGTGATACAGTCAAATATGGGGCGTTGTTGAATCACAGGCCAGGGTCTGAATTGCAGGAACTGAGCTACCAAGTCAGGGAAGAAACACTAGCAAAGCCAATCTAATGTGATTCTGAGGTTGAAGCAACATGCTCTTACTTTTATTCAGAGATAGTATCCAGCTCAGTGTCTGTACCAGTGGCAACTGGCAGTCCCTTCCTGGAATGTCAGAGGAGAGGAAGGAGGTTGAAGAGAGGAGCCAACGTATCATTGTACAACTTAACAGTGCTATCCACTAGGCAGTGGCAAAAAAAAAAAAAAAAAAAAAAAAAAAAGAGTATATAAGTGTATTATACAATATGTCTTACTGATTCTTAAATTCAGCCTTTATTTTTTACAAGGCATCTATAAATAATTTGACAAGCCAAATTCTACTCATCGTAAACATCTCAGCTTATTTTTGCTGATGTTGAACACTCTGTTCCAACTGTCAGAGCAATGAGTAATATATCACATATAGGAGTTAGATGCCTTCGTAAGAAAGCCAGATACACAATGTAGGAGGGGCTGTGTGGGAGTTTCATTGTGATGCCATTTTCCAAACATCCAAAAGTGGGACAGAAATGGCTTTCCCTAACACCAGAGATGGCAAAAAGGGTTAGATGTCTGGCATTATTAGGGAAATTTACGCAGATGAGGGGACACTGCTGAAAAAATCTTTGGTAAAAATTGGGGATTGAGAGCAGGGATTAAGCTAGTAAATTTCCTCTTTTTTTTTTTTTTTTAAAGATTTTATTTATTCATTTCACAGAAAGAGAGATCACAAGCAGGCAGAGAGGCAGGCAGAGAGAGAGGAGGAACAGGCTCTCTGATCAGATGTGGGCCTCCATCCCAAGTCCCTGAGATCATGACCTGAGCTGAAGGTAGAGACTTTAACCCACTGAGCCACCCAGGCGCCCGTAAATTTCCTCTTAAATCATGGACTGCACTTGAAATTTTAAGCTTCTCTCTTATTCTACTTTGTTCTGAGTCTCTGGTCCAATAGGAGTCAAGTTAGAGTCTTTAAAACCAGGTATTTAAAGTTAACCAAGGTTTAAACAAAAACAAAGGAGGGGTGCCTTGGTGGTTCACTTGGTTAAGCTTGGTTTTGACTCGGGTCATAATTTTATGGATCTTGGGATCAAGCCCTACATCAAGCTCCGCATTCAGCATGGAGTCAGCTTTTGGATTCTCTCTCTCCCTCAGTCTCTTCACTCCACTCATGCTCTCTCTAAAATAAGTCTTTAATAAATAAATAAATACATATATACATACATACCTGCATACATACACACACAGGAGTTAAGTTTACCTCCCAAAGTGTGTAACTGAGGGATTTCACTTATTTTCTGGGTATTCTGTATGGAAAAAAGAAAGAGACCATATCTCTATGGCAAAAGCATAAAGTTAAGTTTACTGAGAGACTAACAAAAACAGCTTAATTATACTCAATAGCTTATTTCCAAGAAAAGAAAGAAAGAGAAAGATCCATGTTGTAAAATTAATGATATCATAAAGTTAAAACATAAATACAATGGATCTTGATCTATTTAATCCCAATGAAACCAATTATGATAAAATCAATATAAAACAGATCCATGAGGCAGATTACCCAAAAGAATGAACTACTAGTTACTTTTCAGCCCTTATCATTAACTAGAGATGGAACCCCAAATCACCAGTGGTTTGAGTAAGAAGTGGATTGCCACATTTGTGGGTTTAATACTGCAGCATTGCAACTTTTGCGACAATATGCATTTAGGTTCTAAACTAGCCTTAATAACTTAAGGTAGCTTTAAATCTTTGTAGTTTGTTATTAAATTAGAGAGAGGAAATATTGATGGAAAGAAATCTGTGGTGTTGCAAACTAAGGATATGAATTGCTGCTGGAAAAGATGAGAAAGCCACTTGAAAAAAAATAGAAACAATGACACTATGGCCTAGGTTTAACTATAGGCCTTTCCTTCAATTCCTTCTATGTCCCATGTGTATCATTGCCTATATAATGGAATTTGCTTTCATCTCAGATAGTAGCATCCATTGGTATGTTACCAGGAAAACCTCAAAATCAAAAAAAGAAGCTTAAAAGTGAATTAAACTGAGCAACAATGAAAAACTGTCAAGTTTTTCATTTTTCTAATACAGACATTATAAAACTTACAAAAAGAATGGTTTAAAACTTTGAGTAGGGGGCACCTGGGTGGCTCAGTTAGTTGAGCATCAACTCTTGGTTTCAGCTTAGGTCATGATCTCACGGTCACGAGATCGAAGCCAGAGTTGGGCTCTGCTCTGAGAAGGGCTTCTCTCCATCTTCCTCTACCCCTCCTCCTGCTCTCTCTCTCTCTGTCTCTCAAATAAATAAATAAAGCTTTAAAAAAAATACTCTGAGTGGTTGGTGAAGAACTATTTTCAGTTGCTTGAGGTTATAGCTGGGTGACAAAGTCCACCTTAGCCAAAGGTGAATCAATGTTGGTAGTAGAGGCAGCTTTCAGTTAGCTCCTGAAGAGTTACTTCTTGCTGGGCAGAGGTGCCATTATTTATTTCAAGTATCATTTGAAAATTGCCACTTACAATGATTGCCTAACATTACTTTCAGTATTTCTGTCAGAAGGGGGAAAAGAAGAAAAAAAAAATAAAGAGAGACATTTTAGATGTACAAATCTCCACTACCTGGTAGATATTCTGCTAATAACAGAAGATAATTTAAGCCTCTCATTTGGAAAAACAAAATGCGATTTGATTAGCACAAAAATGCTTATAGTGTGGGCACCTGAGTGACTCAGTCAGTTTTAAGTGCTTGCCTTCAGCTCAAGGAGTCCTGGGATTGAGTCCTGCATCAGGGCTCCCTACTCAGTGGGGAATCTGCTTCTCCCTCTCTCTCTCTCATCTCCATCCTCACTCCCAGCCCCCTCCCACCTGAGCATGCACACGCATTCTCTCCTTCTCAAAAACAAATAACTATCTTTTAAAAATATTTATAATGTGCCATATTACAATGTTAGCAACAGTTAGGAATTGAAGCATGGGACAGAAAAGAATAAAAGCATTTTCTTACTGGGTTACTGACTACGCATTTGGGGAAAACCACTTGACCTTACCCTTGAACTGATCATACACTGGGGGAAGGAGAGACCTGCCTTCCAAGTGCTGGGAAGTTTAAGTGGCATAGTTTATACAAATCCCTGGTTCTGTAGCTAGCACAGACATTCCTCCCCAGACTTATTCACTCATTCATCTTTCTCTCTCTTTCTCTCTCTCTATGTCTGGAAAAAAAACCAAATGTCTCCATTATTAAGGGGATAATTTTGCAAAGCATAAAAATAGAAAATACAGAATAATGTCTTTAGCATATAATTTTTAAATGATAATTAAAATATTTCTAAGAACTTAAAGACAATGTGGAATCAACATAAGTTCATAAAGAAACTGATGCCCAATAATTTCATTTCTTTCTTTCTCTTCTAAACAAAAAGGAATGGAGGAGGGGAATAACTTACTTCTATTTCTGGCAATATGGCAGACTGGGTATACAGAAAACTTCTCTTAGGATAAAAGACCCAAAAATACTCGATTTAATTAAAAAATGTAAAGAGTACCCATTTTAAGCTTAGTTGAGCAGGGAGTAGAGGAAGATGAGCAAAGAAAGCCAGAAAGCAGATCATACACAGCTCAGTGGTGGAAAAGCCATGCTTGGCTGCGGACAATTGCCTGTGTTTCCAGGCCTGAGCTGGTCTGTGAGCAGCAGGTGTGGTGGGTACCCAGATGAAGTCTGGGACCTAAGCACAGAGAGAGATCTGATCAGATATGTCTTTTGGCCACCTTGGGACTCTGGAGAGAGATGAAGAAGTCCCTTAATCATAAACCAGCAAGTTCATGATTTGCAGTCAGAATCCCCAACTCCTTATGTGGCCCCAAAGTCCTCGAACTGAAAATCTAAAGTCACCTTAGTTCCCTGGTGCTCTCTGGCTCCAGCAGAAGACAAAATCTCTCACTAGGGACAACTTGACACATAATGCACAATCAAGAACACCTAGAAAATGCAACAGTGAAAAACGTATCATTCTAAACAACATCAAAGGATTGATGTCTTGGAATACATCCAGCAAAAGATGTGTAAATCCTTTATGCAAAAGAAGGTATGTCACTTTCTTGAAAGGCATATTCATTGATAAGAAGACTCAGTACTTAAGAATATTAATTCTCCCCAAACTGATTAATTGACTCAATGAACTTTCCATGCAGAATCCCAGTAGGGTTTTGCATGGAAAATGATAAATTGTTTCAATTTTATGGAAGGGAAGAGAACCCCAAATAACCAACATATTCTTTAATAAGAAGTCTAACATGATAGCTGGAGTGGAGGGAGGACTCAGTCTTCTGGAAATCAGTACCTGGTAACTGAGACAGTATGATGCTGGTGCGAGGCTATGTAAACTGGTCAACAGAGAATGACAGAGTCTGGGAAATAGATGGGTACATATGTATGAAGAGAAACATTACCCAGAGCAGGCCCAGTCCAGGAGGGCCCAGAAGATGGAATATTACTAACAATAAGCTAGAGAGAACCAGAAGCCTTACTGGGAGCAAGAGATAACCTGCCGCTCCTGCTTCTGTAAACCGGTTTTCTGCCACAGGCTCCCTGCAGTACTGTTCCGGCCTAAAGCAGCCCCCACTCCCCCAGTTTAAACACAGCTACCAGCAGTCAGCATGGACCTTAGAACCTGACTGCCGGCATTCCCCTATAAAAGCCCTCTAACCCTATTGCCCGGGGCTCAGAGCTTCCAGCATGAGCTCATCTGGGTCCACCGGCCTAAAATAAATCTGAGTTCTCCTACTTCTCTGAGTGTCACTCAGTCTCTCGCAGGTCTGATTATTTTTCCACAAACTGTGAAGCTGATGAGGTAGCAGAAGGCAAGCAGAGGACAGAGCACAAGCTGACACCCCAAAACCCCTGACCCCTCCTCTCAGGTGGGATCTGTGTGTCATTCCTCAGGCACTCCTGGCTGCCCTAAAGTTAAGGGAAGGGAAAAACCAATGGTAAACTCCGAGATCACAGTCCAGCAAGACAGGAGTCTCCCTCAGCTTAGTACTGTCTTAGTGATTTATCAGAATTAAAAAAAAAGCCTTCTTACCCATAACCTAACTTCAGAAGGAAATTCCCAGCTATCTTAATGCTAATGCTTTACTAGGGAAAAACAACCTTAACTTGACAATGACAAGGCCTCTAGTATCTTATAGGTCCTCCTTAGCATGCGAAAGTCCTTTCCAAAAACTTTCCTTTTCCTTACCTCCTTCTACTCCAAAGCATAAAATCAGTCACCCCTCATAACCCCAGGGCAGCATCTCTTTCTGTCCATGGGTCTTGTCCCTGTGCTTCAGAAAATCACCTTTTTGCCCCAAAGATTTCTCAAGAATTCTTTCTTAGTTGTGGACTCCAGACTCACCTATATTAAAAAACTATCTGCAAGACTGCAGTGACAGTTAGACAAAGAAGGAACACAGTTTTCAATAAATGGTACTTAGGTGTTTGGTTATGTATTAAAAAGAAAAAAAAATGAAGAGAATTTCTCAATGACCTAGATATTAGAGGTTTTTTTTGTTTTGTTTTGTTGTGTTTTGTTTTGTTTTTTAAAGAGAGCAATGCACATCATAGGAAAAATGTCAGTAAACCCAAGAATCTCGGATTTAAGTCCATTTATTAGAAGACACGACAAAAATGAAGAAATGAGACCCGGTCTGAGGGGAAAAAAACTATTTTCAAGACATGATCGATATCCAGAATGTATGAAGAACTCCTAAAAATCAAAACAAAACAACAATCTGATTTAAAGTTAAATACTGCACACAAACAGGCATTTCACAGAGGATAAAACACAAAAGGCCCATAAAGAGATGCTCAGACTCATTAGCAACCAAATTAAAACCACACCCGCAGGCAAACCAACTCCAAGCAGCCAAGGGGCCCAGATTTAAAACGCCGGAAGTTTGGTTAGGTCATAGTTCCCAGAGAGGCTGCTTTCAGGCAACCAGCTTTAGCAAGGGACACCTGAGTAAGGTGGAAGTCTCCACCATGACCCATGGAGGAATGCAGCAGACCCCTTAGGACATCCAGCTCAAAACAGCCATAAGCCCTAGCTGTCCAATGGTTTACTTACAGCTGGGCTCAGCTACCACTCAGCTACTAGAAAAGGAAAATGCCAGACGTTTGTATACCCCTTCATATCCCCCCTCAATTCCAGCCCCCCCTCCCCCACTGCTACCTCGCAAACAATTTCTCCTTTACTGTTCTGCCCACCACTCCTTTGGGGTGTATTTGCAAATTTCTATCTCCTTTTTTTTCTGTCTGGGGTGAATTTTTTTCACTGCCCCACAGCTCACAGGAACTTTTAAGGGCTGCCTTTAGACTGTAAATTGATCAGTTTTGTTTTTGGAAAGCCTTTTGATACTCCTTAATAAATCTGAACTTGAAAGCACACAATAACCAGCCAACTCAACCTCAGCTTTGCTCCTTAGAGAAACTCTTGCACTTGTCCTAACAGAACACAGAGGCAAGAGTGTTCACAGCATTAGGCATAATGGCAAAAAAACAGATACAAGTAAAAAGTTAAACTGATACAAAAAAATTGTATTGAAAATGAACCAGATGTAGCCATGTGAATGGATCTAAAAATATCACATTAAAGAAAAAAAAGAGGAATTCCAGTAAGAACACATAGGGTGTTAAGATCCCATTTATACATATTTTGAAAAAAAAAATTCAACTATTGTTTCTGAATACATACACACATATGTGGTAAAAATGTCAGAAAAGGAAAATTAATTAAAAACTACGTTTTGGATAGCAATTGCCTCTCAGGGAAGCTGGGAAATAATTATGAAACAGTACTGAAGGAACATCAAAGTACTGGCTCTGTTCTGTATCTTAAGCCTGATGGTAGATGCAAGTGCCTGTTTATTATTACTTTCAAAGAGTTATATGTTAGCTGCATGTGCTATTGTGATATAATAAGAAATACATATATTTTCGTCTTCAACACCCAGATCCCAGCCAGAGCTCACAAAACCCTTGTAATTTCCTAAGTGCTAACAGAGGTGAGAACATCTTCTGTTACTTTATTTGGTTTTGGTCCCCATTTCCTGATACAGCTCAGAAGTTGAACAATAAAGGTGAAAGAAGCATCTTTCATTATTCAGACTAAACCCATTACTACCACATTTGAGTTTATGTTAATGAAGTGACCTTTAAAAAAAAAATGCCTAAGTGTGGTCCCTGGTTGCCACGTGAACCAACCTCCTGATTAGAGGGGAGGGATTTTTGGCCCTACCCACCTACACTTACAACCTCCAGGAGGGGAAGGACTGGAGATGGAGTTTCGTTAATAGCCAGTGATTTAAACAATCGTTATCTATGTAATGGAACCTTCATAAAAACTCTACTGAAGGGATTCAGAGACCTTGCTGAGTTTGAACAAGAATGCATGTATGTGTTGGGTTGTTGGCACACCCTAAATCTCTGGAACAGAGATTCCTGTGTTCACTTGGGACTCTTCCAGATCTTGCTGGATAGTATCTCTTCATCTGGCTTTTCATTTGTATCCTTTAAAATATTTCTTGTAATAAGTCAGTAATAGAAAGTAAACTGTTAACCTGTGTTCTGTGAATCATTCCAGCAAATGATTGAACCTGAGAAGAGGTCATGTGCAGCCCTGGTGGTCAGGAGTACAGATGACAACCTGGGACTTAAAATTAGCATCTGAAGTCAGTGGCAGTCTTGTGATATTGAGCCCTCTTAACCTGTCCAGTCTCTGCTACCTCCAGGTAGGCATTGTCTTCATTGACCTGTAGGACACCCAGTTGATTCCATAGAGAATTGGAGGCTTGTTTGGTATGGAAACACTCACATTAGTGCCAAAAGTTGTGAATGGAGAGAAATTATGTTTTGCATTAGTGTGCTTTTTGTTTATAACATTTCACAGTAAATTTTAAACGCCAAAGGTGTAGTACTTATTGATTTTATTATACAACAAAATCTTGACAGTTGGATATATTTACAGCTAATGTAATTAATGACCTAAGAATATTTTTTGGAAAGTCTCAAGTGTGCCATGGAATTTTGCTCTAGAACTTGATCTCCTTCTTATTCATTGCCTATGTCCATGTGATCTTGAGAGCTCTCATCACTGTTATGAAAGTATTTACCTCACACAAGGTCAACATATAACCTATTGCTGAGTTGACAGCATCCTGAACTGGTACTGCTTCAATTGCCTCTAATAGTGTGTCTTAGAATCTAGGACCAGGGGTGCCTGGTTGGTGCAGTTGGTTAAGCTTCTGACTCTTGATTTCAGTTCAGGTCATGATTTTAGGGCTGTGAGATTGAGCCCAGCTCTGGGCTCTGTGCTCAGTGGGCAGTCTGCCTGAAATTCTCTCATTTTCCTTTTGCCCCTTCCCCTGCTCATGCTCTCTTTCTCTCTCTCTCTCTGTAAAATAAATGAATAAAATCTGAAGAAGAAGAACAAGACCAAGACGAAGATGAAGACGAAGACGAAGACGAAGACGAAGACGAAGACGAAGACGAAGAAGAAGAAGAAGAAGAAGAAGAAGAAGAAGAAGAAGAAGAAGGAGAAGAAGAATCATCTAGGATAAGGCTAATGGAAAGGAAAGTGGAACGGACTTCAGGGAATGAAGCCTTGGAATTACAGGGGGTGGGTAAGAGTATTACCATATATGTGACAGCTACAAATATTTGAAGTCATTTACATGAAACAGTAAGATTTCTTCTGCATCGTTCCTGAGAAGGCTTTTACCTACTTGAGGGAAGCAGACTTTCGCTCATCATGAGAAAGAATTTTGCATGAATTCTAATTATTCAACAAATAGTGAAAACGGGGTGACAAGCTCACTGACAGGTATGTCACAGCCCTGCTGACACCCCCACTGCCCCTATTTTTCAACCAGAGCCTTAAAATTACTATTGATTATCCCAGAGACTGGGACATAGAAAAGCAGAGTCCCATTTTTTTGTCATTGAAGTCCCATAAATTACAATAGGTACTAAGAATCAAACAAAGCTAGCAAAAATGAGCTAAATTTGATCTGAGATGCTGATCTGCTTTGCTGCAGGAAACAATATCAGTTTTTCCCCTTTTTATGAAAATATTTATCCTAGACTTGTATCAGTTTGATTCTCGGTTCCAGTATCTCTGCTATTTCTGATCACAGTCTGGGAGTGATACTGAAGATTTATTCAGAACCGTGTCTACTCCAGCAACAGAGTCAGAAACAGTGGATTAAGAACTGCTGGAAAGACAGCTGCCACAGAGGTCAGACAAAAAGCGAATGAAGCTCTTGAGGAAAGAAGGATGGTAATTTCCAAAAGTCATGCCATTTCAAATGTTAATAAGACGAGTACTGCGCATGAACTACTTCACCAGCTCAGGGTACAAAGATGCAATTTTCTCTTACAGTTACAGGATTTTGTGTCCCCTTAGTGGCCCACAGTTCTAGGTCATGTTGCTTCAAAGAATGAAGAGGTAGACCAGACAGAGTTGTGGGCAGTAAAGCAAAGTTGGCTGAACAAGAGTATAAAGCTCCCAGAGAGGGAGGAGGACCCGAGTGGGTTTCTCTGGATTTCTAAGTTCAGGGGAGTTTATGATCTTTTTGCAGAATTTTCTTAAGCAATCAGGGCTTTGGTCACATATCTGTCTACCTATTAGGTTCATGTTCTTGAGTTGATGGTCCCTTTTTTTGCTGATGTCTGAGGGCTTAGATCTGGCTGCCCCTTGCCCTTGATATCAACAAATGCTCTTGTGGTTAGTTGTCTTATTTTAGGACATTTTGCAGAAGTTGTTTCTGCAAAGCTTACAAAACAGAATGTTGGTGAGGTCCTGTCTAAGCTGTAAAACAAAATGTCAGGGCTGTGTTATCTTAGTTGCCCTGACTCTCTGTTTCTTGTTGGGGACCTTGGCCCTGACTACCTAACTGTCCATCCTAACATTACTTCCTTAGGTTATTGTTTATATCCCCTGAACTGTTACTGGAAAACATAGAGGCCTTCTTGAGGCCTTTCCTAATACTGCATTCAAACTGTCAAAAACAAACAAACAGAAAGCAAGCCCTGAGAGTTGACAACTGGTCGGAAGTGAGGAGGGACAGAAACAATCTGGTCTCTAAATTGAGGTTTCTGATTCTTTGCTGCTTCTTACTGCCACAAGCTATCATGTGGTCTTGCAAAAGTGGGTTCCCCCTGCCCTGATGCTCTATGTAGTTGTCAATAGTGACTCACACATGGATCTTTGTCTACATAGTTGCCTAGCATCAGTTCTGCAAATGACAATACCATGCCAGGGTATTTAGACCTCCAGGAGCGTGAGACTAAGTCTTATGTTATTCTGAAACCAGCCCTCACGTCAAATTCATAAGACCCTGACCCTAAACCAGGATCTTTAGCTCAGTTGCCCTCTGCCATATTAAGCATGTGGCCCCAGGGTGGCTCAGTCGGTTAAGCATGGGACTCCTGATTTGGGCTCAAGTCATGAACTCAGTGTTGTGAGATCAAGCCCCACATCCGACTCTGTGCTGAGCATGGAGCCTACTCAGGATTCTCTCTCTCTGTCTCCCTCTGTTGTTCTCCCCAGCTCTCGTGGGCATACTTACTCACTCATGCTCTCTCTCTCTCTCTCTCAAGCAAAAGAAAACAACAACAACAAAAAAGCATATGGCCTTCTGGCCACATGGTGTCAGGGCCACATGGTGTCTATTCCTATAGGGCTTCCCTGATGAACCCAGTAGGTCCCCTGACTTTGAATCTCAGGAAACATCAGTTAGATTCTTTCAGAAAGCACTTCTTCCTCCTCATATTATGTGGAAATTTATCGTCTAGCACATCTCCTTCTAAATTGCAAGAGGGTTCCATTTTATCTTTTCCCAGGTCCAGGAAGCATTTCACCCAATGGCTCCATCTTCCAGGAGCCCCCCTGAAGCAATCCTTTAAGTAACAAAGGACATCACCCTCAACACAGCATCCAGGGCCTGTCTCTCCGGGAAAATAAACGGTCCAGTTGCCCCACTTAGTAGCCACCCTGTTTTAGGCATAAAGGTAAATGTGGCTATAACAAGGGACATTGTAAGTTAACCCGCTCTTTTTTTTTTTTTTTTTTTTTTAAAGATTCTATTTATTTGACAGAAGGAAACACAACCGGAGAGGGAACACAAGCAGGGGGAGTAAGAGAGGGAGAAGCAGGATTCCCACCGAGCAGGGAGCCCAATGCAGGGCTCATTCCCAGGTCTCTGGGATCATGACCTGAGCCGAAGGCAGTCGCTTAACCAACTGAGCCACCCAGGCGCCCCAGCTAACCGCTCTTGCTTGAAAATTAATGGATGCTCTGAAAAGAAGCTCCTTGGATTCCACTCCAAAAGCACTGAAGAGTAAGGTCAGTGGTCACTGTGACTTTCTTGGACTATATTTCTTGAGCACTTAGGACAACTCTAAAATTATTTGTTTTTTTTAGTCCAAATCTTTTCATTTTATTTTCCCCAACCTTTTATTTTTAGAATTCAAACCTACAGAAAAGTTATAAGAGAGTTAACACGATAAAAACCCATATACCCATCATCTAGATTCACTAATATCTCTTTGTCCCATTAATGGTTAGTTAATTCCAGACATTATGACATTTCATGCCCAAATATGTCAAGATCTTTCTCCTAAGAATAAGAACCTCCTTCTATATAACTACAGGTTACACAGTCATCTCCCTCAAGAAATTACCTCAATATAATACTAATACCTAGGATATGCACTATATTCAAATTCCTCCATTTTTAAAATTTTTTCTCTGTCCAACCAAGGAGTTTCCACATCATGTTTCTTTAGTCTTCTCTAACTATTAAGTATTTTCCATTGTTGATATTTTTCTAGCTTAACTTAGATATAATTGAAATATAACATCATGTAAGTTGCATGCTCAAGATGTTGATTCCATACACTTAGAGACTATAAAATGATTACCTCCAAAGTGTAGATAACAACCTACACTATGTCACATAATTATCATTTCTTGTTTGTGATGAGAACATTTAAAATTTATTCTCTTAGCACCCTTCAAGTATATAATACAGTTTCATTACCTATAGTCACAATAGCGTACATTATATTCCCTGAACTTATTCATCCTATAACTGGAAGCTTGTATTCTTTGGTATCTTCCCATTTCCCCCAACCCCCTAACCCTGGGAAGCAGTACTATACTCTGTTTCTATGCACTCTCCTTTCTTAGCTTCTACAGATAAGTGATATCATACAGTATTTGTCTTTTTCTAACTTATTTCACTTAGGATAAGGTCCTCAAATTCCATCCACGTTGTTGCAAATGGAGGAATATCTTTATTTCTCATGGTTGAATAATATTCCATATTGTATGTGCATATAGATAGATAGATAGATAGATAGATAGATCACATCATTATCCATTCATCGATCAATGGACACATAGGTTATTTCCATTTCGTGGTTATTTTGAATAATGCTGCAATGAATATGGGTGTACACGTTGCTGATATTTTCGAAGAGCTCAGGCCCATTGTTCTGTAGAATGTCCCTTTGTATTTGTTCAATTCTTCTCTCACAATTAGTTTCAGATTAGACATTTTTAGCAATTCGATTATGTGATGTGTTAAACATCCTCTTTAACTATCTTTGTTTCTCCCAAAATAACTTTCCTTAAGGCAGCTTCCACATCTCTGGCTCTCTCCAGGGCTGTATTATGATTTCTGTGGACACTGGCACTTGCCCCTTTTGCAGAAATAGTAAAAGTTATGTTTTATGCTGTGTTGGTATAAAGGTTAATATAATCAGTCTGAGTTCATTATTACATATTCATTTGCCTGCCATGAGCTGGCCGGGCAACGGTCTGTCAGGGTTCCCCGAAGGTGGCGACGGAGTCCCCGATAAAATGAGGAGAACGGATTCGAAGAGTGGTGTGGGGATCTCCTCTCCTGAAAACTGTGTCTTCAGGGTTCTTTATTTAAAGCCTTTTAGTTACATCAATCTAGCTTTAGGCAAACAGTTGGTTCTGTCTCTCTTGCTCTCTGCTTCTCTGTTTCTGTTTCTCTCTCTGTTGCTGTCTCTCTCTGTCTCAGTCTCTCTGTCTCTCTGTGTCTGTTTCTGTCTCTGTCTCTCTCTCGCTTTGTCTCTCTCGCTTTGTCTCTCTGTCTCGGTCTCTTGCTTTGCAGGCTCTCAGCCTTTGCCTCAGTCTCTCTTTCTGTCTCTCTATCTCTTGCTCTCCATCTTTTGCTCCGCTATCTCTTGCCTTTGCCTCTCTCTGTGCAGGCTGTCTTTCTCAGTCTCCCTCTCTCTGTCTCTCAGTCTCTCAGTCTCTCTCCGTCTCCGTCTCTCAGTCTCAGGACTGTCAAGGGTCCCAGTCTTTTATTATTCCCAAGTGAGTAAGTTGGGTGATGCAGTTAAATCTTTAACTGCTTTTGCACCCACCCTAGAGACAGGATTAGTATTGTTACTGCAGGGTACAGAGTGATTGCTTAAACTCACAGAAGTTGAGACCATTGAGGCAGAGGGATCAAGGAATACAGATAAGAGATACAGAGATATGATTACCAGGAGGAGGGTTAGAGGGAACAATGCGCCTTAGATGAGTGCTTGCCCCAGCGCACATCCCAGGGACACAAAGGACGCATTGCTCTGGCCCACAAGATATGTGGCTTTCCAGATTCTTGGTGGGGAAAGCCTGGGGGGCTTTTATCCACATTCATGGGTACCCCCATCGAAGTTTTTGGTGGCTTGCAGCATGGCAGGAGGGGCAGAACACACACCGTTCCCGACATTCATTATTATTCATTTTTCTTCTTATTGTAACAGAAGTTAAATTTACAAAAAAAGAAAGAAAGAAATTAAATTTATAGCATCCCATGAGTTTCTGAAAATAAGGCAATCCCAAAGCACTCTCTTTTCCTTGTCACAAGTGTTAAACTTTTTCTCTTCCATCAAATCTGCAGGCTTACCAACTCTCCAACTTACTCCTCCTTGGGTGTATAGACACCCAAGAACATTCTTTACTGACACCCTGGGGATCCCTGAAGCCTGGGGTTTCTTCAAACTAATCTGAGCTGTCATTTGGTTAGCACTTACTATGTCCCAGGTCCTCAGCAAAGCACTTTATACCATGTCCTTTCATCACCACAAAAGCTCTCATTAGAGGTGTAGTATTGTCCCCAGGATATGGATAGAGCAGTGGAGACTTTCAAAGGTAAGTAGCTGGTGCAAGCTCTACTGCCATAAGAGGTGAGCAGGATTCAGACCAGATCTGTCACTCCATGTCCCAGGGCAGCCTCTGCTCTTGCCAGGAGACAAGACAGTACAGAAGGAAGTGGGTGGGGCAACAGGAGGCTGTCCTGGCTGTTCTCTCTTCTTTGGCAGAGGGGAGGTGCAGGCAGCCTGTCCTCTCTCCATTTCCTTGTACCAGGTGCTTGGACATATCAGGTCCTCAGAGAGTCATTGGGTAAATTTCCATAGGAAAACAGAACAGCTTTTTGCTCATCTTAATTCTGTCACGTATGCACAACCAATCTATGCCCAGTCTTAGGTTCTGCCTATAAAACAGTATGTTCTGACTGACACAATAGACATTAACAGAGCAGGCTCTAAGTGCTAATAAATGCCTCTCATGGCCAGCACTAAATACAAGATTCTAGTATGTGCCAGCATTCTAAAGTTCTAAAGTTTAAGTTAGAAAATGAAAACCTTTCAGGTGGGGAAAAATAAAGACAACTGAAATATAAACAAATCTATGTCTTTTTATTATTATTATTTTGAATGGAACTGATTTAAATGTTTTCTGATGCTTAGTTGGACCCTTCAGCCATCATTTGACAAGCTAGTGTTTTTTTGAGAAGAGACATATTTCTGGACTTGGGTGGAGTATATTTGTCAAATTCCCTGTTGTCCATGGAATAAAAGCTCGGGATAGAGTGTTTCATTTCTCAATAAGAAGAAAAGCAAGGCACTTGATTTTTTTATTAGGCGTGCACCCAGGCTCCCTTATGAAAAAGAGACAAGAGCAGAGTGTGTCTCAGTGAGTAATAGAGCTCTGTTCATTAGCTGACAGAGGTGGTGGCCTGCAGCCAACACAGCACCAAGTAATAAAAGCAATGGCTGTGTGGGCTGGAGGTAAAGGTGTCCGAGGGGAAGGCTGTGACTAAGTCTCCACTAATCACTGTTTCATCAGTGCCTCATGGTGGAACTTTCTGCGGGCATTCTTAGGTTCCCAATCACACAGACTTCAAGGCATCCGTCCAAAAGGATAGGGGTTGTGTCTGAAAAACCTTAAACTATGTTCACTTATAAACCCCAAATATGAAACATACATAAATCTATACCTATAGAAATAAATGTTTGCATAAACAAAGAATGAAGTGAAGAAAGCTCTCTTCCTTATAGAAGAATTCCAAATACTACTTCCCAGTCTGCGAGATGGAAATGAATTCTCCCCACCACCACTTCTCAGGGATGGGCTAGACATAGTGACTTGTTTCTAAATAATAGAGTAGGGAAGGGTAAAATGGTACCTTTGAAGGGGAGAGATCTGGGAAATAATTTCTCAGCTAAGGGAAGGTTCCCATCACCAGGGATGTCACAATAATGTCATGTGCTCCCTGATCGAGGTGATAGGAATAGGACTTCAGCTCTGTGGTCCTTATCCAGAAACCAGAGTCTCAGTCTCGAAGACCCTAGACAGACCAGATTATCTGGATCCTTGGCTAGCCCTCCTCAAGACTGTGGAGGTCCTGAAAGACAAGGAAAGCCTAACACCTTGCCACAGACCTGAGGAAACTCAGTAGATGTGAGGACTAAAGACAATGCCGTGCCCTGAACTGGATCATGGAAAACCTACAGCTTCCTTAACAGATTCATACCGATATCATATTCTTAGTTTTGACAAATGTGTCATGAAGATGTTAGATGTTGACAATGGGGACCCCAGGTGAGGGGTATACAGAAGCTCTGTGCTATTTTTACAACCTTTCTGCAAATCCAAAATTATTCCAAAATAACAAGGCATTAAAAAAAACAACAACAACTAAGTTTATTCATTTAATCCCTAGGAAAGGAGTAGGTTATTAGGGTATATTCTTAGTGTATTATATAATCTCAGTGTATTCTACAATCTGATTCACAGTTTGATTCCCCCTCCACACACTTAACTTAGTTTTGCAATATGGCCTTTTGATATCTAGAGTTTTCATTCTTTATATGTCTTTTGAAATCAAAATGCTTGCTATTGATTATCTTTAGACAGCTAAGCTACATATAGCCTGAGACTGGAGGGCAAGCCTAAATAGTGGATTGAAATTTCTATCCTAAAACATTTTAATATATTCTAGCTATGAATGGCTCTTTGCCTAGGGAGCAACATTGGTGACAAAGGTTAGTGGTCAGGAAGACAAGAGAAGAACATGTTAAAAAAAAATGCTAACTTGTTCTGGACACGGGACTCTCCCTACCTTCTCAGAGACACTCCTTATGGGGCAAAAATGGGCTAGACTGGCAAGAAGAAGAAGAAAGAAGCATGGCCAACTGGTATGCTCCTACCATATCCCAGTCCTGTCTTAATACAGCCTCCTAGCTTGACTGTCCCCAACACCTTGACTCTAATTACCTAGAGCTCTGTGTCCACCATGCAGACCTTCCCAGCTTCCTACCTTGACAACTGCCACTGATGTCCTATAGGTGGTGGGAGCCAGAGACCCCAGCTCCTATTGTCACTGGGGCTAAGGGCAAGGTGTGATTCTGTGACTAGAACTAGAGAAATTTTTTCTCCAGAAACAACTGTAAACTTAGCTTCTTTGGCACCTTAACATAGCATTATGCTTTCTCGCACATTAACAGATTAATCTGTGTAGGTTTAAGAAAATAAGCACCATTCGATTTCATTATTTCTCTGTGGAAATGCATTTCAAATTCTGAAACATCAGCTCCTAACAGATGGTTTGTAACATTTAGAAGTTGGAAATTGCTTGATTAAATGAAATCATCAGCCCCGATGAAGATGGAAGATATAAACCTTGGTAGGAAAAATAAAAATAAACTCAATTTCATATAAAATTTAAGATGAGAAGAGAAAAAAAGAATGGAATCAGAACAGGGTAAGCCATGTGAGATTAGGTCCACAACCAGGTTGTGGTTGAGTTAGGTGGCATTCCAAGGCAAGGACATCATCAGGTAGGGTGCATATCTTTCATATGTATTGCAGAGGCTGGGAAACAACACTTGAAATACTTTGGTACTGGACTATCATGGTGCCCTCTTCCAAAATGAAAATGATTATCTTGTTTTCCACCATACACTGTAACAGTGATTCACACATTTTTCATGAGAATTGAATGGTATACAAATACTTTTTAGGGGCAAAGGGAAGAGTGGAATTTGAATTTCATTGTGAGTTTTCTTTAGAAGAAACTACCACAAAACAGTCACATATATAGTCCCATGGCATCTATATATACTTGGGAATGGGAATATTCTTTATTTCACTTTGCCGTGAAAAACAACTCATAGCTAAGGAAATTTTCTTCACTCACCAGGTACTTCCTTTTAAATGTTAGTTAAGTTTTAGGCTTCAGAGCTACTCTTTTTTTGTTATCAACTGATCAGTATCCTCTCATAAGCTATAGGCCAAAAACATAGTAGTGTATCTGATGGAAAATAAAATGTAACTGATTTTTGGTGAAGAAAAGAGGTAACAGCTTCCAACATGGAGCTCGGGCTATATGTCAGAAAGCTTCCATTCTAGCCGTTTTGGTGTCTGAGCTGCTTCAGAGTTGGGAGGTGACTAGGAAATTGGGATTTTAAGAGCTGATCTTCTGATCTGCTGTTTCCCCTAAGGCACAAGGACATCTTTTGTGTCTAGAAATCATCAGGTTTGCTTTGCTGCCCACTGCCCATCACAGGGTCTGCAATGCCCTTGGTCCACTACAGTGAGCCAGGGGCTGGGCCTACCTGCATAGCAGAGAAAACTTTGCATCTTCCGTTCAGATAGGTGAAGAAAACAATTTCTCAAAAATCTTGCAAAAACCTGATGTGCACTTGAATGTGAGTTTCTTTCTTTCTTTTTTTTTTTTTAAGATTTTATTTGACAGAGAGAAACACAGTGAGAGAGGGAACACAAGTAGGAGGAGTGAGAGCGGGAGAAGCAGACTTCCCGCTGAACAGGGAGCCTGATGTGGGACTCGATCCCGGGTCTCCAGGATCATGACCTGAGCCAAAGGCAGTTGCTCAACCAACTGAGCCACCCAGGTGCCCTGAATGTGAGTTTCTTGAAGCATTTCTCCAATAGAAGGATTAGGAAGTTGGTGGAAAAGTCCTTTTTATGTCTCCCAGCCCCTGTATCTTTCTACCCACCAGCTATGCTGTTGGTCAATGGATGCTCTTGTACCTGAGTCCCCTCCAGGATTTTGGTCTCTCTGAGTTCTACGGTAAAGAGGTAAAATGAGAGGACTGTTTGAATAGAAGAGTCTCACTAGAATTTTTTTTTTTCTCATCAGGACTTTTTGACATCATGATGCCTGCCAACATGCATTTAGGGGAATGAAAGGCCTCAAATTCAGCTCACAAGTAGCTTTTTCAAAATTTTATATAATACAAGTGCCTCTCCACAACACAGAGATGTAAATTCCCTCTCCTACTGATAAGATTGGGTGCTGACTGCCTCCCCATAAAGAACTGAGGACACTCAGGATAATGCAAGTCACACAGCGAAGTTCATTTCCAGCTAGCTGGGGTCCAAGTATCTGCCCGGTGCAGCGGGTTTCAACAAGGACCCCGAATGCAAGGTTTCAGAGGTTTATATGCATTTCGCTCTTGCGGTTACACACACATTTCACAAGACAGCTGCCCATAACCTGGTTGGGTGAGATAACATCCCAAACTCTCCAGTTCCTGGAATGCTTGAAATGCTATCCCACCCAAACATTCCAGGAACTGAAGCAAGAGGCACACCTGGCTTTTTGATGCAACTACCCTTATTCTGTTTGTCCCGAAAAGCCCAAAGCCGACCTTGTGTCAGTAAGTAGAGGCCTAAACCATCAGCAGTTATAGATAAGTAGAGGTCTAAGTCATCTGGGGGGTTACAGAACCTGTTATGGCTGCCCTTAGGCTAAGCAGGCCCTAATATTCCCCCCTTTACTTGTTCATAATGAGGAATCTTACTCATGTAGGTGAGAGGCCTCTGTATCCTCAGGGCTGAATCTATATTTTAAACTTAGTAACAACCAAAAGACCATTTAAATCTATGAACAAAATTTACCATGACCAATTTGAGTTACCCAAGAAAGGGTAGGAGAGAGGGTTAACAAGCAGAACCAATTGCACATAGATGGAAAAATGCTCATAGTCACTTTTTTTTTTTAAGGTTTTATTTATTTGACAGAGAGAAACACAGCCAGAGAGGGAACACAAGCAGGGGGAGTGAGAGAGGGAGAAGCAGGCTTCCCACTGAGCAGGGAGCCCGATGTGGGACTTGATCCCGGGTCTCCAGGATCATGACCTGAGCCGAAGGCAGTCGCTCAACCAACTGAGCCACCCAGGCGCCTTGCTCATAGTCACTTTTAAACATATAAGGTGACTCAGAAGCTCCCATATCATTAGGCAACAAAAAAAGTAACAACAAAGTTATTGTTTTTTGAGTTTTAGCTTCAGTGCATGGTCGGCAGGGTCCATTGGCAGTGGTGTCCATCTCTGGGGGGTGTTCTCATCCTCAACTCCTTTGTCGTGGCACGCGTGAATCCAAGTTCTGATGCCTTTTATTTTCACTGTTGTCCATGTAGATGTTGGTGGCCTTACCCTTGGCCGTCTGCAGTGCGCTGGTGAGCACAATCAACTCCGCTTTTTGCGCCAAGGTTCCGGGGGCTGGGGCCGCCTTCCAGAGCCTGCTCAGGAGAGACCATCGCAGCCCCCGCATACCTTTTCCCATTGGCTACGTAGCTGCTCCGGTCTGTAGCACCCCCGGGGGCAGGAAAGTCACTTTTGGTTCATTGAGGAGGAGGGCCTGACACCCCGTTACTGGAGTGTTTGTCCTTGACCAGGAGGGCCGTAGCAGCAACTGTCCAGGTGAGCTGGCCCTGGAATCCTTCCTGTGGGTCAGACCACTCGAAAGCAGAGAGAGGCTGAGACTCCCTTGCCAGAGGTATGCAGAAAACACATCCTGGACATCTAGGATGGTAGACACAGTTCTCTTGGGGCCCAGGAGGGAGAGTAGAGTATAGGGGTTAGGCACAGTTGGATGGATATCTTCTGATCCCTTCCTTTGCTCCCCAGGGGAGGGGGTACTGCCGGACGCAAACAGCCGTAGCGGTTGCTTTCACTGTACCAGTACTGGAGGCTGTCCCTCAGCTAGGCCAGAAGGCTTTTTCTCTCCCCAGATTTCGGGAAACTCAACCTTCAGGGCTTGGAGAAAGCCTCCCTTTTCTGTCTCTTCCAGTTTTGAGACTGGCTCATAAAGGAGGTGTTCATCCCTTGCTGCCACAAGCATCTGCACCCAAAGTCTTTTTGTGCCATTTGCCCCCTGTACCCAGGTCTCCTCTCCAGAAAATTTTTTCATTGGCCTTAGCAACAATGAGAATTGGGCTCCTGTATCTATCAAAAAGTCAATTTTATTTCTTTTTTATCTTAACTTTAACCCAAGGTTTGGGGTGGGGGTGGGGGGTTTGAACCATGGGCCTTTCAGTCTTTGGTGGCCAGTATTGTCACTTTTTTTTCTTAGGCCATTCCCTGGTCCAGTGTCCTTTCCCCTTATGGTAGGTACACTGATCTGAATCTAAGTCTTAGCTTTTGCTTTTTCCACATTTAAGCTTTTTTTTCCATTGACCATCTCTTATCTGTCTTTTATCCCCCTGTTGTTGAACATGTCTTCTGCTATGCTCACCAATTCAGCCAAGTTTTCCTTATGTCTGAGGCTGACTGGCTAGTAAAGGCCAGGTTAATTGCTCTCTGGTTTTCGGGTGCCTCAGGGTTGATCAGGCTGTACATTTTATAGACTTTAATAAGCCTTTCCAGAAAAGCCCCTGGGGACTCATCCTTATCTTGAGTCACTGCACGCACCTTAAATAAACTGCTGGGCCTTCTTGCAGCTGCCTGGAGTCCCCCTACAGAGCCTGGGTGTAGAAATGGAGACTCTGGAGACTCTCCCTACCTTTACATGAATCTCCTTGCAGATGAAATTTGTTTTGCAAGACAATCACAATCATAAAAACTCAGAAACAGACATGGCCAATGATCCATTTTGAGAGTTACCACAATAGGATTGATAAGGAAGCACAACATTTTGATGATCTTGTACTAGTACATTAAAACTTTAGGTAGGGGGCGCCTGGGTGGCTCAGTTGGTTGGTCGACTGCCTTCGGCTCGGGTCATGGTCCCGGGGACCTGGGATCGAGTCCCACATCGGGCTCCCTGCTCGGCGGGAAGCCTGCTTCTCCCTCTCTCACTCCCCCTGCTTGTGTTCCCTCTCTGGCTATGTTTCTCTCTGTCAAATAAATAAAATCTTAAAAAAAAAAAAAAAAAAAAAAAACTTTAGGTAGGAACATTACCTCCAGAATAGTTATAGCACCCATTTAAGTGTAACCCGAGACTTTTCATTTGTTTAACAGTACTTCCCAAGTGACTTAGCAAACTAAATAAAAGGCCTAATAGATTAAGAAGACTTTATTTATGATTTAAATCTCAAGAAGTATGGTAAAAACCTTAAGAGTTTTAAAGCATAAGCCTAAATAGGATTAAATGTAAATCACAGAAACTGGTTTCTCCCGGGATGCAAAGAGACAGCAACTATTTACATTTTCTTATCAAGAGCAGACCAACAATGGGAGAAAACCTTGCCCTTTGAACAAAGAGAAAGCAGAGTTTCAACCTTATATAAACTCATTCATTTCAATCTTGGTCTATGCCAACCACATCCAAAATTTCATTTCAAAGTTTTTCCCCCACAAATCTTTTTACAACTTTCCTTATGCATTTGGATTTTGTCCCACACCATTTCTTTCCAAACAACCATCTCATTTAGGACAAAACTACCTTCTTTTACCTCCAACAAAAATGCATTCCCATTCTTTATCTTTTTTACTAATCTCCTACTTTTCCATATACAGAGTTGCTTCCCTTTTTTTTCCATCAATTTTAGTTACCGTTAGCAGAACCTTGCACTCTCTAGAAACCTCAATCTTCAGTGAAGACCAAGGAGCAACCGACTGTAAACTGCCACACAGAATTTAGTTTTCCCAGTCAGGCTGCCGCTGGGGCCCCGGAGCCTCTGGTGTGGACACCCGCGCAGGGCCCATCTCGCCTCAACCATGGCTGTTTCACTCCTGTGGGCCTCCGGGCCTCCGGGCGTACCTTCCCACCAGTCGGTGGACCCCGTGGCCTCAGTGCAGCACCTGACAGCTCAGAGTGCTGCTGCCTCTCTGGCCAGAAGTGCACAGTCTGGGACAGTGGGTTCACTGGGCTTCCCTCCCACTGTGAACGGTGTCGCAGACAAAAGGTGGGGCACACTCAGATGCTGTCCTGCTCACGTCCCTCGCAGGAACTTTGGCGCATCTTAGCATAGGTCTATCTGTATAAACCCCGAATCAGGTTACCCCAGTGGGGGTAAATGACCATTATGCCGTATGACTCCCCATGAGACTTAGGGTGCTGCCCATTCAGACTCCGTAGCCAAAGCGGTGCAGCCATACAGACACACTCACACACTCAGGCACTCTTCACATTCAGATAGGTTGGACACCCCCTTGGATGCCTCTGAATAATGGGAGGTGATCAGGCTCCCCTTCTGTCAAATAGGACGGGTCTTCGAACATAACTGCCTAGGCTAAAGGACTCAAACCCCTGGCGACCGCCTAGTCCAGGGGGACCCCAAACCCCCTGGAGGTGAAAAGTTCCTTCTCGGGGCCATCCCACGTCATTCTCACATGCAGTAAGTCTGGAATATCCCTTTCCTTATATCTGTGCTCAAATTATGAGCCCTTTTCTTAAGGTCTGAGAAGTGGAAGACCATAAGAGATAGCGGGGTGGTTTGGGACTGCCCCACTTTAATCCACACCAAAACACAAACAGTTAAGATGATTAACAAGGACACAACAACACAGACAAATGTTCCAGGGTGGCCATGGAGACAAAACTGAAAGTACAGATGAGGACCTCATTCTCGGGGGGGGGGGGGGGGCAAGGGACGTCTCCAAGACCTCTGATCAACGGCTCATCAGTGCGTCCACTTAAGCCAATGCCGCCCCAAATACAGGTTGGAATTCCTACAGGTACAGGCTAGAGCTCTCAGAAAATACAGGATAGAGCTCTTGGAAGATATGCGTGCAAAAAGTACAAAAATGTTACTCACTACTCTCTCAGGTGTGCAGTCATTCACACCAATTACACCAGATTCAGGATCCTTACCAGGTATCAAGCCAAACGGCATCCACCAAGGACATCATTGAGGCTTTTGACTGTTGGGGACGTCTCCCACAACTTCCAGTAGTGGAACCTCCACGGCCACAACCCTAGCTTCCACCCAGATAAGAATTCTCTACCAGATCCAGATAGGGACCTCCAGTCCCTCCAGGCGAGAATTTCTAAGTTCTCCAGACAGAAGTGGCCAATCCTCCTTCCCCGGTCCTTTTAGTTAAACCTCGGCATCCGGGTTATTAGTTTTCCTTGAGGAGGGGTCTTATCCCAGATGAAGCCCCCAAATGATAAGGTCCAGTGCCAACCACCTCCCTGTAAAGAACCGAGGACACTCAGGATAATGCAAGTCACACAGCGAAGTTCATTTCCAGCTAGCTGGGGTCCAAGTATCTGCCCCGTGCAGCGGGTTTCAACAAGGACCCCGAATGCAAGGTTTCAGAGGTTTATATGCATTTCGCTCTTGCGGTTACACACACATTTCACAAGACAGCTGCCCATAACCTGGTTGGGTGAGATAACATCCCAAACTCTCCAGTTCCTGGAATGCTTGAAATGCTATCCACCCAAACATTCCAGGAACTGAAGCAAGAGGCACACCTGGCTTTTTGATGCAACTACCCTTATTCTGTTTGTCCCGAAAAGCCCAAAGCCGACCTTGTGTCAGTAAGTAGAGGCCTAAACCATCAGCAGTTATAGATAAGTAGAGGTCTAAGTCATCTGGGGGGTTACAGAACCTGTTATGGCTGCCCTTAGGCTAAGCAGGCCCTAACACTACTTTGTGTCTTACCACTAACAATCCACTTCGTGTAATCACAACAGACACTATTAATAAGAAAACACAGAGGACATTTTTAGGCATATATCTTGGTGTTTAATCTGGTAAGTATGTCTTCCTCTGAGGACACTGAATGTATGATGGATGTATATGTATATAATTATTTCATTTCTTAGTTCAAGGCTTCTACAGAATCCCCTATGGCCAAATTTTCTGTAAATAAAACATTTCCTGCCAAGAAGGCCCATATCATTCATTGGATTTTTAAAGAGTTCTTTTCACCAAAGTCCAAGAATCACTATTATAAGATACATCTATTTGAGTAATTTGTTTAAATCTATGTAATATTTGTGACATAGAGGCACACAGGTGAAACTGTGTACAACTCATTAGCATATATATCCCTTCAATTTAATTGTTAAGGAAAACTGTATGGGTTCAATCCTCTAATCTGGATTAGTTCCCAGTGATTCTCTATTTTCCTTCTGAAATTTTAGATTTAAAGATATATCTTAAGTATAGTATTTTTTAAAAAGATTTTTATTTATTTATTTGAGAGAGAGCATGAAAGAAAGAGCAAGCATGCACACAAGTGTGGGAGGGACAGAGGGAGAGGGAGAAGCAGACTCCTCACTGAGCAGCGCCCATTGTAGGGCTCCATCTCAGGACCCTGAGATCATGACCTGAGCTGTAGGCAGATGCTGAACCAAGTGAGCCGTACAGGCACCCCTCAGGTATGTTTTGGGAGTGATATCTACATCATCCCTTGAGGAGATAGTGAAGGTTAAAGCAGATGAAAATCACAATAGGTGTTTGCAATCACCTAGCTCACTGTGAAGTACCAAGGGCAGAGCTTGCATTAGGGATTTATGGAGATTAGCAGATAGATACCCCACACTGAGACGAAGTCAACATTCTTATCTGGGGAAAGAGCAGAAGTGGGGCGCCTGGGTGGCTCAGTGGGTTAAAGCCTCTGCCTTCGGCTCAGGTCATGATCTCAGGGTCCTGGGATTGAGGCCCACATCGGGTTCTCTGCTCAGCAAGGAGCCTGCTCCTCCTCTCTCTCTGTCTGCCTCTCTGCCTACTTGTGATTTCTCTGTCAAATAAATAAATAAAATCTTAAAAAAAAAAAAAAAAAAAAGAAAGAGCAGAAGTGGAGGATGTCCACAGTTACTGAAGCGGGAGGGCTGGATTTGCTCAGGAAGTGCAACCTGGATTCCTTCTCTGACCATCTGCAAATACCACAGCCTTCCCCATCCTTTCAACTGTGCTGCCTATATTTCAATAAATCCAGATGAACCAAATCAGACGCCATCCTGGTTTTTTGACAAAGTAAGTTCTTTGTAGGGCAAAGAGCAAGCATTCTTATACCACCTTTAAAACATGTACAGCAGTAACTTATGGATGGGGTATTTTTTTTTAAAAAGTATAAACTAAATAAAAAGTATTAGTTATTTTATATATATTACTGACCTGACACAATAATATTTCACTGGTCCTTGACCATATTTCTCAGTCTCCAATTCCTAGTCTTAATTGCATGTATAAGACTGTAACATTTTGTACAAAGAATTGAGGAGAAACTAAGTACATAAATATATAATAGAATAATAGTAAAATTAACACATAAATAAAAAAATATAAATCCAGATCACAGAAGCACAAGAAAATATAGAACAAATTTGTGATGAATTTGTAAAATTTTCAAAACTACACTTAATGACTTTGGATAATCATAGCTGAAGTCAGCTCTAAATAACATATATAGATATAATCAATGACATTTCCAAGAAAATACTTCAAATTTCTAGACTCCAATGGAGTAGCTATCCTTCCTAAGACATCATTTAATCTTATCTTTTAACTTGTTGAAAACTTCCTTAATTTATAAATAAAGTATTCATAAGTTACATTCAGAATCATTGATCTTAAGCCAACCCTAGAAGGAGGCCTTAGCTAGGAATTAATAATGCAAATGGTTTTGAGTACATCAGACATAACTTTGACGTGAATTTGTTTTATACAGACAGGCATTCTAGTCAAAATACCTTTGAGAAAAAAATGTTCTTGGCACAATACTAAACATGTAAGAGCTACTCTAATTATGTTTAATATTTTTGGCACAGTGCCAAATTCCTGTGGTATTGAAAATTACAGTGGAAAGGTGTGGTTTCTAAAACAAATAAAGCCTATACACAACAGACATGCACATACTGCTCTAACTTGATGTAGAACACAAGGTCCCTCAGTCCAGACAGGAAGACAATAAACCCTGCCTGAATTCAACTCCCTGGGACATATCAGAGGAGAACCAAGGGATACAATCACAAGATACCTGGTACCCAAAGGGTGCTGTGAAATCGGGTGTGATTTGGGTAACTGTAGACCCTTGGAGATCCAAAATGGCACCAATGGCAGAAAATCTTGCTCATGGTAGCACTCAGAATCACTTATTAATTCATTGATTGAGTCATTCGATCACTCAGCAAATGCCATTTGGAAGCCTCCTGTTTGCCAGACATCATGCTAAGCCCTGGGGAGACCACTCTGCTTTCTGAAGATTTCAGTCTCATGGCAGAGAAAACAAGCCATTACAATATCAGGTAATAAATGCTCTGATAAAGAAATCGGTTCAAATTTTGGCACAGAGACCAAGATAGAAGTCTTCTCATAGGCTTGAGGGAGCATATATTGGGCACATTGACATGAAAAGCAACCATGTAGTTACCTAGTAATACTTAGACTCATGTCTGATTGGCAGACAGACCATTAATAGTGAGACAACTGTGGGCAACATAAAAGTCTTAAAATCTTAACTTTTAACTCTGGGCCCTACAAGGTCATGATCTAAAGTTAAAGAAGAAAAGTGATAACCACTAGTTATGGAAGTATTAGTTATGGAATGCCAGCCACAATAATTGCTATTTATTAGGCATCAGTTTTGTATCAGGAATTGGGCTAAATGGTATAAAAGCAGACCCAGATCAGACTAGCTGGAAATCATCACGAGTGTGTTTCTGGATATTGTCTACAAAATCACCTGTGCTAGATAGATAAAATGTACAACCTGCAACTGTACTTGATGAAGTACACCTTTCAGAACAGTCTGCTTGAGAAAGACACGCAGAACAAAATGGAACTCAGGGATAGAAAGAGAAATTCCTGATGATACCAGGACCACACCTGAAACCATCCTACCCCAAGATTTTTCTGTTGAGTCAATGATTTTTCACTTAAGTGAACCCAGCTCAGATTGGGTTTCTGACCTTTGCCACTGAAAGTTCCCTATAATACTCCATTCTAATAGTGTGCATGAATTAGTTTATTTAATTTCATCTAGTTGTTGTAACTGCCCTCTAAGCTCGAGTCTACCTTGTATGGGGTGGAGGTGACCCAGGCCTAGGTCAAAGTCAGTTATCTAAACAAATGTCTACTAACACTTTTTTCCTCCTTCTTACTCTAGTGTCAGAATATTGTATACTAACTGTAGTCAGCATTGCTATGCTAATTGACATATCTAATTTTTACCACTTTAGGTGTTATTTAACTTAAAAATACCAATGCCATTGCCTGACGAATTAGCTCTAAGTCTGGTGTTTCCCTGAAGCTCAGGTCCCATGATATTAGCTCTTTGTTGGACAACATGACTTCTTTCTAATTTTCTGTTGCCTACCAATCCTGTTCACTGGGATTCCTG
Source organism: Spilogale gracilis (assembly GCA_004023965.1). NCBI lineage: Eukaryota > Metazoa > Chordata > Mammalia > Carnivora > Mephitidae > Spilogale > Spilogale gracilis. The sequence continues at coordinate 25,670 of PITA01001913.1, read as the reverse complement.
TCTTTAACATGGGGTCTGTCGCAGTAAGACCTGAGAAGTACTCAGAGAAATCAGAAATAAATAGAAACATTATCAACTGTAGTGTCCAAACTAATAAGGAGTAAGAGCGAATAAACTATGTGGACCTGGGCACCTTAAAAATACACCCAGATGAGCAGATTCTGGCCCTAGACCACGAGTAAGACACTGTCAAGAAAAAACAATGAAAAAACTGATTTAAACTCAAGAATCCTATAAGATCTTGGTAAAGATAATCATGAAACCACACTTGTAAGCTCATTGTAGGGTAAAATTATAGGCAACCTCCAGACTGCAGAGCACCTGCTAGACTGCTGGGAAATGTAACTCCTGCCGAAGATAACGTCACAACTCCATACTACAAATACTACGACACACATGAAAAGAAAACCTTGAGACTTATAACTGAGATATTTGATGTTCATAGAAATAGAAATAATTAGGCAAACAGAAAAAACCTTAATGCACGTGTAAAACATTTAAAGAGAAACGTGATTTTTATATAATAGAAACAGGAGGTTATAAAATAATAGTGGGCCAAGTAAGGAACCAAGGGAAGATATATGGTAATTGAAATAGGAAGTTAATAAATAAAGATGACAAAGTGGAAAGTGACTTGGTTAAGTGAAACAGAGATTGGAGTAATCTCCAGGACCATAACCCAAAATAGAAGTAAAATGAATGGAAATTAAAAAAGAAGCTTGGAGGGAGAGTAGAGACATTTTAACTTTCATCAAATAGCAGTATCCAAGAGATAAGTGGAAATGTAATATTCCAAGAAATTAAGAATTTAATCCTTTTATTAATTAATCCTTTAATTTCCCAGAAATTAGGAAAGATGTAAATTTCAGATGGAAAAGACTTGGTCATTAAATATCTTTTAACATTCTACACTTAGCACACTTGAAATTTCAGATTACCAAGGACAAGGAGAAAATACGGAAATTCTCCATAGAGAAAAATCAAATTAGGGATAATTGATTAATAGAAAATTATTGAGTAATTCAAATTATTAGCATAATTCTCATCTGCAGGGAGAGCTTCCTGAAGGCAACCAAATAATATCTTCAAAGTGCTAAAGGAAAATGATTGTAAGCCTAGATAAAATATTTCTTAACTTGTAAAGGTAAAATAAAGACAATTTAAAAATTACATAGAAGGCTTTAAAACTTTACTGCCTATAGATATTTTCTAAGACAGCTAGTAATTCGGGGTGCCTGGGTGGCTCAGTTGGTTAAGTGACTGCGGTCGGCTCAGGTCATGATCCTGGAGACCCGCGTCAGGCTCTCTTCTCGGTGGGAAGCCTGCTTCTCCCCCTCTCACTCCCCCTGCTTTTATTCCCTTTCTTCGGTGGGAAGCCTGCTTCTCCCTCTCTCACTCCCCCTGCTTTTATTCCCTCTCTACCTGTGTTTTTCTCTGTCAAATAAATAAATAAAATCTTTAAAAAAAAAAAAAGAAAGAAAACTACTAATTCTATATATCTGTAAAAACAAAGAATAAACCAGAAAGACAATGGAAACTAAAAGAACAATTAAAAAAAAACTCATATGTATGTTTAAAAGAAGAAGGGATGGGGCACCTTTGTGGCTCAGTCTGCTGAGCAACTGATGTATTTCTGTTCAGGTTATGATCTCTCTGGTTCATGAGATCCATCCCTGGATCAGTGCCAAGGGTGGATCCTGTGAAGAGTCTCTCTGTCCCCCTCTCCCTCATCTGCTCTCTCTCCACCTCTCAAAAACAAACAAACAAACAAACACTAAACAAACAAACAAACAAACAAATACTAAATAAACAAACAAACAAATAAATAAATAACAAGAAGGAAAGGAGAAAGGGAGAAAACAAATTAGGAATCAGGATGTCAACTGTGTGTCTTTGGATAGTTTCTTTTTATACCTAAACCTGATCAGTTCTTAATATCCATAAAATCCCATCTTGGCCTATGAACTTCACAACTTACTTAGTAAACAAATGGCAGTATTCTGTTACTGGTTTTTAATTTACTTAACTGTCATTGATATTTTGTATCCTCTTTCTCCTGCTCTATGTGATTGTATATTCCATACTTAAGATTCTTTTTTTTGCCCCCAGCATCACCAAGCAAGCATTCAGCATCAGTAGATTGTTGCTTGACTGACATGACATAGTGATACACACATACTCCAAACCATACACATGCACACTGACAAGTTTGGCTGTCCATGTCCTCAACCAGGGTATCTAACTTTCTAGAGCATATTAATGATGGCTTATTAAGTTATGCTGGGGTAGTAATCAGACTCCATATCTCAGTAGCTTAAAACAAGTGACGTTTATCTCTCACTCGTCCCTTATATCCTTTGCAGGCCAGTTGAGGACTCTGCTCTGCACAGTGTTCTCTGGGATGTAAGTTACTTCAGAAGCCACCATCTTGAAATATATTAGTCAGAATCAAAGAAGGAAGACAGTAACGCAGATCATACCTTGGCATGTAAAGCTTGTACTTCCATTCGTAATTCCTTAGTCACACAAGTCACATGACCCCACCTGATTCTACAGGGCCAGGAAGGGTCACCCTACTATATGACCAGATGGGGAACCAGAAATTTTTGGTGACTAGCTCTAATAACTGCCATATAGTGGTAGGGTCATTTCCCTCATCAAGTTTTGAAGAACATTCTTCAACCCTCTAGCTTAATTTCTTTCTGGACCTGTTTTCTACAATAGAGGATGTTATTTTCCACTTTTTCAGAGAGACAACTCCACCTAGAAATCTCTTTCTCACCCTGACACATACCAAAAGATGTCAGCTCTCCTTGGCAATAAGCAAGCAGGTCAACTCTTCAAGCTGGAAAGAAGGTATTGTCAGGGAGAAGCATTCCTTTCATTGTTTCATAACTAATCTGTGAATTAGAAAACATAGTGTTTCCACAGAATATTTTGCCATTTGAGATTCTCAATAACCTCCTACACATTGCTACAAAAAATCCATAAAATGCTTTATGAAGGCTTACCAGTTTTGTTTTTTTTTAAAGATTTTATTTATTTATCTGACAGAGAGAGAGCACAAGCAGGCAGAGAGGCAGGCAGAGAGAGAGGAGGAAGCAGGCTCCCCGCAGAGCAGAGAGCCCGATGCGGGCCTCGATCCCAGGACCATGAGATCATGACCTAAGCTGAAGGCAGAGGCTTTAACCCACTGAGCCACCCAGGTGTCCGGTTTACCAGTTGTTAAGGGTATCAGAGCATTAAAAACAAGTTTTGATTAAAAAATAATTCTCATCTCCTTTTCAGTGAAATAGAAAACTGGAATTTATATTCTGGATTTTATCATACTTATCATACTTTAACTTTTTAAATTTATTAGTTAAGGTGTATGTAAATACATATTGTTTGTGATTTGTTGCTTATGGATTTAGAGTCATATAAAGCTGATTTTAAAAGTTGGCACTGCCCGTTACTAGCTCAGTTATCTTTTTAAGTTACTAGGTCACGCTGACACTCATGTTCTTCAGTTAAACAACTTGGATGGTAATATTCTTCTAGGAGGTTTTGAGAGGATTAAATGAAGCAATGTTTGTTTATAAAAGGTCTGGCACAGTGCCTGGTCCAACACACAGTTAATATTAGGGCTTCTCTTGCCTTCCATTTTGCTCAGGCAAGACTATGCTATCCTGTTTAGATTGCATCCTGAAATAGGATGCCTACAATGTGCATGTCTTCTTTCAACTAATCATGGAGAATAATGAGTAATTAGGGAATGTAAAAGAAGAATAAATAAAATTCTTGATGACAGTTAGTTGGCAGAATGGCAGTAATTCAATGCAAAACTTAATTCTGTAGCTTATAAATTCCCCATGATGATTGTCTCTAGAGTTCTTGAATTGCATCCCCCCTGGAAATCGACATAAATGCAGCAAGAATGCCGGGCTCAGGAATCAGGGATGCTTAATCTCCTACTCAGATTTCCACCACCCTTTATATGTGAGAGGTAACCAGGTACTTGGGGTTCACGGGGGCAAATACCTAATGTTTTTTGTTCCATATGGCTAGTGTCTTTTCTATGCTGAATTCCAGGTGTGTCTTTTTTCTCTTTCACACACTCTATTCATTTTCATTTATTCTTCCTCTCTGTCATCTCTTTGTCTTTCTATCACATTCCTCCTTGTCTCCCTCTTTTTACCTTGCTTCTTATTAGATATATTTCCCAAATTTTCTCTCTTACCATTTATGATTCAGGAATTTATTCATCATTTATTCCACATCCCCACCTAATTGCCACTATTCCCTAAGTGCTATTCATTACTTATTGAGAATAGTAAGACTTGCCTTAACTTTTAGATCCATATAATCATGCCAGGATCGGAGGTCAGTCACCCTTCATCCTCTGCATGACTCCCTCCATAGAAGTCTTTGTAGACGACCATCTCTGCCAGAAGCTGCCAATCGAGAGAATCCCCTCTTTCTTCACAATGCATTTCATGGCATTGTCAAGAGCTCTAATATTTGGAAAGACCTTCCCTCTATTTGCACTAAATTTACCTTCACATTATTTTTGCTGACTTGCCTCACTGGAATATACTGAAGGCCTGTTCTTCATGAACGTTCTAGATATTTGGAAATACCAGTTTTAACCATGTCTTCTGCTGCTGCAGACACACATTCTCATTTTTTTGCTTATCACTTTGCCCATGTTCAGAACCTGTGTGTATAAATTTGATGCTCTTCTTGGGCTCTGGATCTTGGCCTATGCTTCCAGCTCTGCCTTCTCATACCATATGCTGAAAGGATGTTTAAAGGGCATCTCACAGGGAACTACAAATGGGTTCAGAATACACTTAACCCAAGGGATAACTTCTTTCTGGCTGGTTCCCCAAAGATGCAACACCAACCTACAATTATGAGAGACTGAATATATAAATGAACCCAGACCATATATAAAAACAGATCTCTGGGGCACCTGGGTGGCTCAGTTGGTTAAGCGACTGCCTTCGGCTCAGGTCATGATCCCGGAGACCCGGGATCGAGCCCCACATCGGGCTCCCTGCTCAGAGGAAAGCCTGCTTCTCCCTCTCTCACTCCCCCTGCTTGTGTTCCCTCTCTTGCTGTGTTTCTCTCTGTCAAATAAATAAATAAAATCTTTAAAAAAAAAAAAAGAAACAGATCTCTAAGCCAAATCTTTGACAAGTTCAGGAAGCCAACCATTCAACTATAATAGCAAGCCAGGAAGCCAGTTGGCTATCCACAAGTCAGACATATAGGACGTCTGACCACTCCCTCTAGTAACAATCCAGGAAGCCAAACAAAAACGCCTATAACAATTGACCCTAAATGGTCAAGACTTGATTAACAATTGACAACTTCCTTAATTGCTATCTCCATTTTTATCTTAGGATCACCAGAAAAAGCCAAATTATGTATGACAAACCAATCATACAGGATGGCCCATCTCTAGCCAATATCCTCCAATTGGGGCATATGTGAAGACCTTCTTTTTTGTTCCTCTAGGAGGCTTTCCCCTTCCTCCACCTGCCTTTGGGTTACTGTGAAACAAACAAAATGGTGGCTGACCTCCTGGATATAGCAAGCTTTCAATACATAAGATTTTCTTGTTTCTCAGTTAGTTAGTCTTCATTTATTTCCAGAGATAGGAGATTAATGGAATATAGTGGTGATGTTTCCATGATAGAGATCTAGATTTTAGATGGGGGCAAAGAGACAAAAATCATTTCTAATTAACACTGAGGAACATCTAAGGATTCATACGGATAGGACCCTCAACTCTCCAGCTCCAAGTCTTGAAGACCACATTGCTGCCATGATAAATCCTTCTTATGGTCTTTGTGCCCAGTTTCCCTATTCTCTTCAGAGTCCTCGTCTGAACTTGGGCCACAATAAAGAGGCATACAGAAAGAATCAAACATTCCTACCTATTTAAGAAATGCATTTTGAAAATGATTCCCTTGCCCTATCTTATCCCAGAATATTACCATTATTACATGCCAAAAAGAATCTACATCAGTTTAATTTACAGTTAAAAGAGAAAGGACTTGGTGAACTAGCCATTTAATCAGCTATCTTCAACTTTTGGAATGTCAGTAAAAGATCTTTTTCTTCCTGCTTCTTTTTCTATATAAGTGTATCATCACAAATGATGACTTAAGATAACAAATGAAATTTAAAGTTTTTTTTTTTTAATTTATTTACTTGACAGAGAGAGAGAGATCACAAGTAGGCAGAGAGAGAGGAGGAAACAGGCTCCCTGCTGAGCAGAGAGCCCAATGCAGGCCTCGATCCCAGGACCCTGGGATCATGATCTGAGCCGAAGGCAGAGGCTTTAACCCACTGAGCCACCCAGGTGCCCAACAAATGAAATTTAATTTTATGCTATTGATCTAGACTCCCAGCAGTTCAAGAAAAACAGGGCGGGGGAGGTGAAGCAGGGTAATAAAGACATTGAAAACAGAATAATTTTTTTTAAAGATTTTATTTATTTGACAGAGAGAGAGATCACAAGTAGGCAGAAAGGCAGGCAGAGAGAGGAGGAAGCAGGCACCTGACTGAGCAGAGAGCCTGATACGGGCCTGGATCCCAGGACCCTGAGATTATGACCTGAGCCGAAGGCAGAGGCCTTAACCCACTGAGCCACCCAGGCACCCAAAGAGAGAATAATTTTTAATTATGTTCAAACCAAAAACCTTGATGCTGTGCATGGGAGAAAACAGAAGGGAATGATAGTAGGAAAGGAGACCAGGAGAGATTTTTCAGTGGATGCCAGTGAAGATGCTTATTTCATTGCCACCCCCCACCCAGTGCCTTTGGGAAATTTACGGGATATATCACATGGTAATGTCCCATCCATAGTCAGGTGCCAATAGCCCTGGAGGGGTTTCTCATTTAAGGCAGTGGTAGGGGGTGCCTGGGTGGCTCAGATGGTTAAGTGTTTGCCTTTGCCTCAGGTCATGATCCTGGAGCACTGGGCTCAAGTTCTGCATGGGTCTCTCTGCTCCTTGGAGCGTCTCCTTCTCCCTCTGCCTCTCTCTCCATCTTTTATGAATACATAAATAAAATATTTTTTAAAATAGGCAGTGGTAGAAATAAATGGGAAAGTGTTTCAATCTCTCCACATTTATACTTACCAGTTATTTAATACCTGCCTTATGCTAAACACCATATTATCTGCTTTTCACACATATTCTCATTTGATTCTTTTTTTTTTTTTAATATTTTATTTATTTGACAGAGAGAAACACAGCCAGAGAGGGAACACAGCAGGGGGAGTGAGAGAGGGAGAAGCAGGCTTCCCGCCGAGCAGGGAGCACGATGCAGGACTTGATCCGGGGTCTCCGGGATCATGACCTGAGCCGAAGGCAGTCGCTTAACCAACTGAGCCACCCAGGCACCCCATCATTTGATTCTTATTTACATCAACTCCATGAGGTTGATACTGTTAATGACCCCTATTTTGTGGATGAAGAAACTAAGGTCCAAAGAGACTCTTGAACTTGTTCCAGGTCATAGGTTTGGTTAATTACAAGCCAAACTGATACTTGAACTGAGGTCAGCCTGGGTTAACCATGGCACTATCCTGGCTTCTGTTGAGTTCACACACTGAGATCACTCTCAAGTGATCAGCATTGCTTGGGGAAGGCAGGCAGTCTCAGGATCTGGGGTGGGTGGAGTAGAAGCCTGGCTGTAGGGATTAACAGAAAACTAAGAAGGGAAAAAGCTTCACTAACACCTGTCTGAAAAGACAATAAAATAAACAATAACATCGATCCCGATTTTAACAGCATTCTAAATGCCTTTGGCGTTTATACCATTGTTCTCAAGACACGACTTACAGATGATGTATTTACATCAAGGATATTATCAACTGCTGAGTCTTTCTCTGTCTTTTGATTTTTACCTCCTCCGCTGAGGCAAGAGCACTCCGAGGTACAGCAGATCAAGAGCTTGCTATGTTTGTTGACGGTAGTTATCCAGCTTATTTTTCAGATGCGGAGGCAGAAAAGTGGTTAAGTGACTTACCAGTTTTCATAAAATAAGTCAGAGGCGCAATAACGAAGAGAGTTCACTTTCTATTGTCAGGGCCAGCTTCATGTTCCCTAGGCAACAGGATCTTCGTGTCAGCGGATAACAGACTCAGTCAGAAGAGAAATATTAAATGGCATCATTGAAAGTATCTTTTAAATTTAAAAAGGAATGCTCACAAATGAATCTTTGTGGCAGAAACAAATGAAAATTATTAAAATAGAATAGCTTTTATTCTTCCACAGACTAAAACTAGCTGACAGCTATGTTTTGAGAGACTTTTCTATTTGATTTTTGGTGACTTAATGGAATAAAGGTGAAAGATTTATACGATCTGAAGAGAAACCACAGTATTGGCTTAATGGAATAAAGTCATGATTTCAGTCATAACAGTATATAGAAAAGATAATTAGATGAGATAAATACACAGACAATTGCAAGGGTGAGAAAGTGTGGCAGAGTAAAATTTCCATTCAATGGAACAGAGAGATAGAAATACAATGAGGCTATCATTTGTTACTATCAAAGTGCGCATTACGTCCCTCATTGAAATAAGTTAAGTCAGAAAAGTTTCAGGTTCCTGCCTCAGAGAATGCCTACATGGAAGTCTCCCAATTTATAACTTGACCAGCTATGTGTCCACTCATCTCTCCAGGTAAAAAATGATTTACCTATATAAGTAAATACACCATTGATGGAAAAGTAATAAAAGGTTAATGATGCGGGCGCCTGGATGGCTCAGTCGGTTAAGTGTCTTCAGCTCAAGTCATCATCCCAGGGTCCTGGGATCCGGCTCCCTGCTCAGTGGGGAGTCTGCTTCTCCCTTTCCTTCTGCCTGTTGCTCCCGCTGCTTGTACTCTCTCAATCAAATAAAGAAATAAAATCTTGAAAAGAAAAAGAAAAATGAATAACAGGAAGTGACACTGGGTTCCTATTCAGTTTTCCTCTCCGTGTCTGTACACGTTGAGAAGCCCAAAGAACTCAGGAACTCCGTTGGCCTTTGACTTTGAAACTGTAAAATTCCACATAAAACAAATGTCATTAATGACTTGTGTTTGTAAGCACATTTCTGACAGGAGTATCTCAGGAACATCTCAGACCTCAGTGGATCCTGGATTTAATTTCTGGGAGGCAGCACTGAGATGTAATTACTAAGAAAGAAAATGAATCACACTGCACCCTTTCTGCCGAGATTATACAGATAGAAGGAAACGAGTTGGATAGACACTAGCCCAAAGATTCCACTCAAGCACCCCATGGAGAGAAGATGCTCTCTCTGGTCAGCAAGAATGTCCTAAATTGATCATCTCTAGGAGCATCGTAGGCTGTGGAACCAGAGGCCATTCCACCCTGGAGCTAAGCAACCACCAAGAAGAGGATTTGCAGTTTGCCTTCTCCTGTACTCATCAGACCAGAACAAACACCCATTTCCCTTCATAATAACATTTCTCATTGCAAATTCATGCATTACATTCCGGCAAGTTTTATTAGTTGAATTACCACGACTGAATCAGTTCCTTGCTGAAATATTGACAGTACCAATTTTTTCAGCCTATAGTGCTAGGGGCCAAACTTTGGGCAGGGTTGATCTCACTCACTTAAAAGCTGTCCTAGTGTCCTGATGGAGCTAAGGGCACCCTGGTTAGCCCCTGTCCAACGCAAGAGCCACTAGGCTCTCTGTCAGACTGTAGCAGCAGCTGCTTTTAAACTTAGATGGAGAATTGGGGGTAAAGAGGTAAAGAGGAAGGTTTGCTCTGGTTAGGGAATATTATGAAGAAATTCATAAATAAGACACAGGGCTATTTGAAAAATTCAGATTTTTAAAGATCTTGAGTTCTTTTGCATAACAGACCATTTCAATTATGAGGCATACTTTTGCCTCACCACCACAGAATCAAAGAGATAAACAAATGTCATTTTTCAAACAGCCATTTGTTATGCAAATATTAGTTGTCATTGTTAGATTTCTTTAGAGAATTCCTTGACTGTTTTGCATGTTACTTTGAACTTCATATAATTTTTAGAATATGGTTTTGTACTAGAATGTATTGCATTAGTAATTTGTTGGTTTTGTCTTTGTTCGCTTTCTAAATTTTGGATTTACAATTTTCATTTTTATGACCTACAAATTATTATAGATTAATTTATTTTGGCATAATATGCTTTTCATCTAAAATGCTGATTACTTTTTTACCTAGTGGGTGAAAAACATCCAGGGTATAGATTTTAGTCTTAGGACAATAGACTGCCTGCCTATAAAAATGTCCTCATCTGGGGCCCTTGGGTGGCTTAGTGGGTTAAGTGTCTGCCTTCAGCTCAGGTCATGATCTCAGGGACCTGGGCTGGAGCTCTGCATTGGGCTTTCTGCTCAGCAGGGAGTCAGCTTCTCCCTTTCCTTCTCCCTCTACTTGTGTGTGCTCTCCCTCTGTCAAATAAATAAATAAAATATTTAAAAAAATTTAAGTCTTCCTCTGTGTGTGAAATTAATTATTAAGTAGCATTTTATTTGGAATGTCAGCTCCAACTTTGTCAATTCTACTTCCTTATAGTTTAATTGGATTCCTCTAGATAGTTCTACCCTTAAAGGACAAATGAGAGATACTTCTGCTTTCTAATACGTCCTAAATGAATAGATTATCAATGTCTCTTGCTAATATTGTCCTCACAGTTTTATCAAACCAATAAAATTAAGGAGCAAGATTCAAAGCTATGATTAGCAGAATCCAGAGACTGTCAATGAATGATGAGGTCAAGGCAAAGTGGAGACAGATTTATGAGGAGTCAGAAAGGAATTGAAATATCTGAGTGCTCTCTTTTGTTGAGTTCTGTTTTTGGACCAATGCCTGCATTTTTTTTTTCTCTTTGTAACTGTAGCTTGAACCGGTACCTGAAGGATATGGGTGATAAAGGTAATTTCCACATTAAGAGACATACCAACTCCCAAATATTTCCTGTATTTGTAACTCCTCTTCCTGTGGTCTGGGCTCAGGGACAGAATTCACTACCCACTGTTCCACTGGGTCCATCGGAAAGGTATAATGAAGGCCCTGTCTAAAAATGCACAAAATAGCAAAAATGGGTTAATAAACAATTAGCTGTTTATTCAGTCAGTATACTGTTCAGTCAGTCGGTTGGTCTTTTGATTAGTAAACTAAAAAAAAAAATTCTTTGGAAGGTACCATATCATAGCATACATCAGTGGACAAGTATTGGATTTGGGGTTAATTACCTCTAAAAAGCCTCTAGCTCACAACTGATTTAAAAAGCAAGTCAAATTTTATACGTAAATCATGGAACAGAATGCTTGCCACCAATTAGTCCTTTAATCAATGTTAGCTCTTATTATCACCCACAGGATATGTAAATTCACAACTATAATGAATTCCATCCATCATCACTGCCACCTTAGTTTCAATAACAAAGAGTGTCCTGTGTGGCTTGGGATCTTGCCCCTGGATTGCTCCTCTCTTTTCCAACTAGAGATTTACTCCCACCATCTCTACTCCCAGACCTTACTTCGCATGGGTTTCTGCAAGAGGCATCACTTTTCATATTTCAGTCTATTTACCATTATTTATTCACTACTCAGTACATACCTACTATGTGCCAGGCTCTGTGTGGGGCTCTATGGCAGGTTTGAGATTCACCAAGGGCAACCTGCCCTTCAGATTGTGTTACCCAAAGTCATAATCATTGCCATTATCATCATAGTTTAAATACAATAGCAGAATTCCTGAATAGTATGATCTATCAAATCTATTGGCAGATAGGTAGAATTTTCTTCCAAAAAATTTTCTGATTACAGTTGTGGCAAATGTTGTTTTACCAATTGGTGCATAATCACAAAAACAAACAAACAAACAAAATACAGACATAAGGGAAAAGCAAGTGCTATTTTATACTGAAGCTATTTTCAAAATTGACTAAAATTTGCTTCTACAGACTCTCATCAAAATAGACTTCTACCATTAAGTTTAGACAAAATATCAGGAAATATTAGTACTAGAGGCAAAGAACAGCTAATAGAAGCTAATTCAGAATTTGAATTTCTAAATTTGACTAACTCAGGAGTTGGTTATTATTGTTGTAGAAACCACAAAGAGATATTTCAATATTCAGTAAACAAATTGGTGGATGAAAATGTTGAGAGGTAAGATGGGAATACTTAGTGTTCTGTCATTATCAGGTTCATTCTTTTTCTTGTCATTCTTCAGAATTCTCCCTTTCTTTCTCAGAGAAGATAAAAAGTTCCCCATTAGTCATGACAATCGAGGAGTCAGCTCTACAAGTAATAGAATAGAGCAATGTGCAGAAGCATCACTATCCCTGGGCCCTTGCCCTATTTTAGAGCTCTGTTCCTGGGTATGTGTCATTGTGGGAATGCCACACCCATCCCAAGGGTGGGATGCAGAGACAGTCAAATAAATAACACTCTATATTCTGAGTATTCAGTTGCTTCAATACATTTCATAATAATCCCAAGCTAGGCCTACATAGTTTTGCTGCTTAGAGTCAGAGTGTCACAGCAGGAAACCTGAGAGATCCAGATGGAAATCTAGGTTGATGATAGTACAAACCCTTCTTGTTCTCCTTCTAAACACGATTCTTCACTAATGATGTTCTTAAAAAAGTTGGTGGCCAGGATGGCAGATGTGGTCGCTCCGTTGTGTAGCACAGGTTTGAAATCAGACACAACCTAGGTTCTAAGCCAGGCTTCACTGTTCATAGTGGAGTGACTTTAGTCAAGTGTGCTGTCTGAGTATTAGTTTCCTTATCTGTTAAAAAAAGGCAGTGAATGCTGTAAAATATTACTGTAAAAATATATAGTATATTGATACATTAAGTATATGTGACAACTTAAAAAAAAAGGTATAGATCTTATTCTGTTGTCTACCTTTTTACTTAAATTACTCAGTTCTCTACTGAATGACACAGGACCAAATACAGTGTCTGTTTCAGATTAACTCTGAATATCCAATCGGCATTTTAAGTTGTTCATTTGCTACTATTCCAACTTGACTTTATATTCGGCCACCTTACCTGTACAGATAATATGATAAATAAAGAAATAATATTTAAGAACTTAAGCTCTTCAGTCAGACAGGGCAGATTCAAATTCCAGGTCTCACCAGCTGCAAGACACTGGCCACAGTACTTCAATGGCCTCAGCCTCAGCTTTCTCAGGTCTAAGACGGGCATACCCAGCAGTATCAACTTGGGACTTATTAAATATTCTGTAAATATCAGCTCTTATTCATAAGTATCTTTCAATATTAAAACATCCTTAATCTATACCTTAGTCTATACCGTATTGCATATCTATAGTTAATTTGGCATGAATGATGGCTCCTAGACTTCATATTCTTCTTAAAAATGGTCATGAGTCATTTACATTTCTGAGCAACTTCATTACCACAGCCTAGCTTATCCTTCAGTAATACAACAATACAATATCAATATCAAGTAACTCACAATCTTTTCCAATGACACTCTTCCCAGTCTGTGTTTCCAGTGCATTTCACAGCATCTACAGGTTCCCCAACACCGATCACTGCCATGCATTATCCTTATTTGGGTAAAGGACTCTTTGCAGAACATAGGTCATGGAAGTAGAAACTGCCATTTGTTTTAATACCTCAACGGTGCCCTGTTTATCATTGGGTCCTGAGTAAACTTGTGGAGTAACTGAAGAATGAATGAATAAATCCATGTTCTAGAATTTTATTTGCTTATCTAAAACAAAATAACTGATTTAGAATTCTGGATTTCTTGTCTTTCTTAGCATTTTCTTAAAGTTTCAACTCATTCTAGATTACCTACTTAAGTCTATTTTATAAGTCCATTTTTATGCCACATTTTGGGTTTCATTTTTTTTTCACTTTTGGTTGTGAATTTTCTCCTACTTTTATATATGAATTTTAAATCTAAGATCATCTGAGAGCTTCCTGTGCAACTGAATGTGACTTTCTTTGGCTTCTTATATATTTTTTTCACAACTGGGAATATTTATGATTATATAGTTTCTTTTCAGAACTTTACATTCCTCTTAGATGATGTTTTCTGTTGTGTCTATGCCCAAGAAGGAGCAGGGACCTGTTATTGTCTGTGCTCCTTAAGAGAAACCAGTTAGGTGAGACACAAGTTGGACATCACTATGTTATACTCCCAAGCAGAGAAGTCTTCCTTCCTGGGGAAAGAGTCCTCTGGGCATAATGTGAGTCTGAAATGTTAAGAACTGAGGGTCATTTGTGAGGATATGTGTTACTTGCTCTGGGGTTCCCAGGATTTCTGGCCAAAAGAAGATTCCACACCACAGGAAGATGGAAAGCAAGAATAACCATCTCAGAATCTTGTGATGGACTTGTGCTCATTGTCTACTTCTCTAGCCCCTCCATCCCACGTGTCATTCTCCTTGTTGGTCTTCTGTTGAATCTCTCTTATCTCTTTATTTCTGTGTCATCTCTGTCTGTCTTTCCTCTATTTGCCTTCCTCTCTCCATCGCTGTCTCTGCATCTGTCCCTTTCTCTGTCATCTCTTTAATAGCCATACTTTAATGTCCACATTTCTTTAAATAATATTTTTCCTACCTCTTTTTGCTCTTGTATTCCCTTTCAAAGTCTCTGGCTATGGAATCATGTCAGTTTTTTTATGAACTTCTGAAAAACCTGTTTTCCTAAAGTCTAGAATGCACATCTGACTATGCCCATTGTTTCCTTTCTTCACTGTTATGAATTCCAAGATGACTTGATTTCTCCCAAGGTTCATATAACTTTTACTCCAACAGTGAGCTCTTTATTTTTACTTAGAACTAAATACAACATAACAATTTTCCTGGCTACTTCCTCTACCTGCTACAAGATGAAATTGTCAATAAAGAATGTCAGATATTCTACTTTCCACAGAAGGTTTCCAGAGTTGAAATCCCTTCTCATTGCTACTTCTTGTCTCTGAGCTGATCCATATTTTCAAGCAAGATCCATCCCCTATATCTTCTACCTGCCAGGAAGTCTGTTCCACACATCATATTATCATCTGTTTCTCTCCCTTTTGCTCTCACCTGAATGAATATTTTCTACCATTCCTTAAACTCATGGTATTTTGTAAACTATTTTTGGAGAAACATGATCATCATTCTATTGGAGCTATCTCTTTTGAGCAAAATTTACTTGTTAGTAGTCTTATTTTGGTCCTGAATTTCATGTCATCCATAGTTGGAGCTACTTAATTTCTGGGTTGTAAACTACTTGAGGTCAGAAACCATATGATATTCATCTTTGGATTTTTCAGAGGCTATAATGGTCCTGAAACATACCTAACATGAATTTGTTAAACTGACCTGATGCTTGTTTTAAAATTACAAGTTTAACTGACTCTCCTCCATACACTACGTACAGACGTATAAACACTTGAGACCATAAGTGACTTCTGCATCTTTTTCTTGAAGATAACCTAATATTTCTTTCACAAGTTCTTTCTATCTGTTGTTTTTCATGGTATGTAACATGAGAATTTTGTTGGCATTTTTCTCCCTAGCTTCAAACTTTAACTTGAAGAGCTTTTGAGCAGCTACTGATAGGAGATTATTATTGAGAAGCATCAATGCACCCAGAACTACATTAAGTGTTCTGTGAATATCAATATTAATCTTTAAAACAACATTACCAAATAGCTATTAGTAAATTAATTTAAATATTAGAATATATAATACACATATATGTATATACATACACACATATATATACACATACGTGTGTATGTGTATACATATACGTGTGTATATATATATGATTCAGGTTAAATGACATACTCCTATAAACATAGCTATCAAGTAAAAGAACATACCAAGATTAGATCTGAGTGGTACCAAAGCTGTGTTTCGTCTTCTAGTATCATCCATTCCACCTGGCTGATTGGTCAGATGCTCAGCATTATTTTAGGGCACTTTCAAGTGTCATAACCAGCTTAGCTTGATTAGACAGGTGAACAAAACTAGAATGAACACCAGCTCTTGGTTCTGTAAGGGGTTATTTCCATTTTGATTAAAGGTATGGTGACTCTTAAAATACTACACTATTTTAGGAAAACCGTGGCTGGCAGCAATGGCACCATGGTGGCTTCAAGGACAGAATGCATAGTTACACACTTTATCTTTGCCATGGCAGACAGAGGGATAAGATAAGAAAGCACCCATCCTCCTCCATGCCCCCAGGAAGAAGGTAGGAGAGAATGATTCATTCCTCTCTTTACTATTTTGATCTTTCCTGGACTATGGTTGCAGGGCTGTTGGCATCAAGAATAGTTTCAGACCACTGCTCAAGCATGCAAGAAAGACATGTTTTATTTTTATATAATTCAACTTAACTATTATTTTGACCTCCTAATCTGCTGGCATGACAAAAACTGAATTGTAGTTATTTTAAGAATTCTGATCTCACTTCCACCGTTCCTTGGAGTTGTGTCTAAGTTTCTGGGACATCAAGAGTACTGAGGTTGGGTTTGGACAACATTGTGGTCTATCTTTTCCTCCTTGTCTTTTGACCACATCAGCTGCTGGTGACACATCTGTCACTCATCTGGTCCTCTGTCATCACTCCACACCAGTGATGGCACAAATGCAGCTTTTCAACCACTTTTATCCAGCTAATGTCTGTTGCATGCAAGGCATAGTATGGACTCAGTCCTCCACATATGAATGTAAATGAGACAGCTGGGTCAGAGGGATGCTGACTTCTCCTCACTGCATGCCAGGACCACAGGTGGGGAGGAGCACTGTGAGCAAAGGCCAGTGTTGCTATAAGAATGCAGAATGAGGAAGAGAGGGGCCCAGGCTGAGTCTGACATATGTAGCGTCAGACCATGAGAAAGTTTATCATCATTACCCTGAAGATAATGGGAGTCACTGAATGGTTTTAAGCCTAGACTAGCATGCACTGAGTTTGATTGCTAAAAATATCAGTCTGGCTTCATGCATAGCCATTGCTCAGGAGAAGATTGAAGAGCAGTCAGGAGGTCATGACAATTATCTATGCAGGAAGTGCTGGTCTGTTATAGAGAATGGAGAGAGTCACAGATACTTCAGGATGAAGTATGTGGGATGGTATTGATGGAGGTAGAGTAGGTGGGTGGGGAGACAGAGGAATCTCCTTGGGAATCACTCTTTCATTAAGTGCTTTGTTTTCTGTAAGTCATGCCCAGGGCTGCATATAAGGAAACAAACAAGTACAGGAAGTTAGTGGCTTACAGTCTAGGAAGAAATATAACATTTGTTAAAAACAATAGCCATCATTTATTAAGTTCTAAGAGGTTTGCATATATTATGTCATTTGATTCTTAAATGATCCAAAAATGATGACACTAGGACAATAATACTCATTTTATAAATAAGGAAGAGGCAAAATTAAGTGGGATAATCTAGGCAGGTCTCGCTTCAGAATTCAGACACTTCAATCATCATGATGTAAGTATGTTCAGATTGGGGCAACATGTAAAAGGAAAGAGTTAAGTCCAGCCTGAACAAGGGGCTGAGGAGCAGTGAGAAAAGCCTTTACAGGATAGGAAACCTTGGAGTCTGCTCTTGAAAGATGAGGAGTGGGTATTCCATAGGCAAGAACAATTACATCCGAGCTAAGTAAATTACCGTATTAGTTCACAAAACTATTGGTCTAAGCAACATTTTTGAACAATGCAACTGGAACAAATGAAGGGCAAAGTGGTAGGAGACAGAGACTCACAATTCAATTTACTTCTGATGGCTATGTGTGTTTGGGTGAGTCACAGAGTTCTCAGTACGTGAAAAGTTCTTGAGGATTAATGAGGCTGACTACAGTAACAATGAATCAGGAGGTAGATGTCTAAGTAATCTCCTTCATTATATTTAAATAATATCAGATGAGAAGAGGGAAAATATTTAGATAAGTATCACTTTTGAAATAATAACCATCACATTGGGTTATATTAATTTACCATTCTAAGGACTAAAAAGGCCAGAAGAATAGGGAACAGTTTTCAAATCCACTGTGTTAGACCATATTCATTTACTATCTCCTGAACATTAGCAGGGATTAGCTTTAGCTCTATAGAGCCCAATGAACATTGTAGTACCATTTGGACAGGATTCAATTATTTATTAAGTTCCAAAATTTCTCTCCTGACAATGTGAACAGCATGTAATGGTGTGGAATCAAGGTGCACTAGTAAGAAGTTAATTTGAAGGAATGGAAGACTGATTCAATCTGCTTTCCTCCCCTACTGAATATCCCATCATCCTTTTCCCAACACTCTAGTTTTAAGGAAGACTTTTCTAGTCTTTCCTTCTATTCCTTCCAAATCCACTGCAGTCTAGTTCTGAACCCACTCCCGTTATCTGTTATTGAAGGATGCCAGAGACTTGCAAACCTCCAGGTAGAAGGACCTCTCTCAGACAAGGCTTTTTGGGTTTGACACTTGACTTCTTCTACACATTATCCCCTAGCTTCCTGTCTCTCAAACTCAACTCAGCTCCTTAGGGGATCATCCTTGGCCTTCCCCGTATAGCAGCCCCTAGAGTCCGTCTTCAAGGCTTTGTATCATGGCTTTCATGAGCCCTGGGCATATTGGTCTTTGTGGCTCCTTTCTCACTAAAAACATATTTAAAAATTATATTTTGGGGCACCTGGGTGGTTCAGTCATTAAGCGTCTGCCTTCGGCTCAGTCATGATCCCAGTGTCCTGGGACCGAGCCCCACATCAGGGTCCTTGCCCTGCGGGAAGCCTGCTTCTCCCTCTTTCACTCCCCCTGCTTGTGTTTCCTTTCTCACTGTGTTTTCCTCCGTCAAATAAATAAATAAAATCTTTAAAAAAAAAAAAAGTTGTATTTTACAACTGCATTGGTATGAAGACAAATATATAGTAAATATTGTCTTTGACCTAAAAGTTTATGGTTTTCTTCTGACTTTAAAATAAATGAAAACACTAGATAATCAGGACCATGATGTCAGGGAATCTATTGTCTTAGTCACTGTTCTATTCTCCACCCTTAGAACAATGCCTGATAGATTTAGTCTTTTTAGAATTTTTAAAAAAATTTAAATTATAGTCTTAATAAACACTTATTGGATGGATCAATGAATGAATGACTTTATCTTTCTTTTTGAGTTTCTTCTGTTAACTTCTGGGACTACTCTTATTCAGTCTTTTCTTTTCCTTCTTGTTTGTCTCCTTTTCCTCTAATGTTCCTTTAAATATAGTCTTGATTTCTCTCAGAGTTCCGGGCTCACACTTTTTAAGGCTATTTTCACATGGTTTACTCTACAGTACTATCCTCTCAATAAATAAACTCACTAGCTTCTCTGGCTCTCCTTAGTGTTATTATTACTATTATCATCAACATTATCATTATTCCTATTCCTGGATTCCCCATAACGGTAATGCCATCATTGTCTTTTGAATTTCTCATGCCTGGTGATGGAAGTCACCTTCAGATTCCCCTTCTTTTTTATAGGAGGTCCAGTTTGTGCCCAGATTTTGCTAATCTTGTCCTCATCATTTCAAGCACATCTATTTCACCTTCACATTGATACTGTCTTTGCTCTAGACCTCAGTAAGCCTTATTTATACAAGCACACAGGCCTCCTAATCAGTCTCTGGGTCTCTTGTCTTTCCCTTTCCTGTTCTAGTAGTCACATTTCTTCCTAGAAAATTGCCTTGGTTAAACTATTTGGTTGATGCCCATTGCATACAAAGTGAATTCTAAACCCCTTAATTCAATATGCAGTGTCTTGGCTCCAACTTAAATGTTTAGCTTTATTTCCACCACTGAAACAGACCCAATGGTCCTGCCATATCATGCTACTCCAAAGTTCCTAAAAATGGATACCATAATTTTCCGCATTCTTTTTTCAAACTATTCTTTCTTTGCGAAATGCTACTCCCTTCCCCCAATGGTTGTTCACCTATCCAAATGCTCCATGAAAACACAGAACACTAGCAGGTAGCAATTAGATCTTAATTCTGTGCCCTTCTCTGGTACTAACAGAGGGCTTTATCCAGAGGAGGAAATTGGTAGATGTTTATTCAGTTAAAATGAAAGAAAGGAAAATAAACATAAGGAGCATTAGTTTCTACCATGGTATCATATTTTATGTCAAAAAATGACAATTTTAACTTTTTAAGGAAGAGTAAAGCAATAACCAAACAACAATAGTCAATGCAGGTAAATCTACTTACACCAATATCATTCCGTATCAGTATAATCTAAACTGTACAACCATTTAGCATGACAAACTCTGGCAAAGCTAATTTCAACATGGATGCACATTTCCATTTCAGAGTTTAATCTAATCAACCTGAGTAAATTAATCAGAAACATCTGCCTTGTCTCAAGAAATGCCTTGATCACTAAAACAGCTTTAATGAGACAAGCAACTAATTATATTATAACTCTAATAAAAGACAAGGAAAGGTTAGGGTACAGGAGGAATAGTGGGCCTTCATGTAAGAAACACAAATAATGTGAAATGATAATTCAACTATCTAAGGGTTTGGCGATGAACTTTATAATGAAAGGTATGACACATTCCTCCTTTTGCTAAACCTGAAGTTTTTTTATTTTATAAAATATTATATATATTCTATATAAATATTATATATATTATAAAATATTATATATATATTTATAAAATATTATATATATAAAATATATATATTATAAAAAAACAAAAACAAGGGTTTTTTGTGTGAAAAATTTGGGTAGCACGGGCAGGTACAACTAAGAAAATGGGGATAATAATAATAATCCCACTACGCAGAAAAAAAATCACTGTTTTTTTGTTGTAGAAATTTCTAGTCATTGTTTTGTTTTTCCCTGTGTTTGTATATGTTTACATGTATAGTGTGTGTGTATGCAGAGTATATGTGTGCTGTGTGTGTTGTGCTTGTGTTGTGTGTGGGTGCATGTATAAGGTCATATATTCTTCTGTGTGTATAATGGATTTTAGATCATAATGTACATACTACTTTTAACTTCCTTATTTTTTGACAAGATACCATGCCATTAAATATTCTTCTGTAACACTATTTTTAATGGCTGAATATTAATCCATTTAATTACTGTGCTATTCTCAGAATGTTTTCATTCTTTTACTATTATAAACAGTGCTTTTTTTAATAAACAGTGTTTGAAAAGAATCTTCTACTTTATTCTATGTATACATTATTTTTTGTATCACTTCAAGATAAATTCCTATGTGTGGTATAGCAGGACAGAAGATACAGAATATTAAACATTTTAAATAAAATCACTCTTCACAGATCTTGTATATCAAGTCATATTAACATCAGCATTCTCACAATCTTTTTTTAAAGATTTTATTTATTAATTTGAGAGAAAGAGAGCGGGAGAGCACAAATATGGGGGAGGGATAGAGAGAGAGGGGAAACAGACTCCCGCTGAGCAGGGAGCCAGACAGGACCCCAGGATCATGACCTGAGCCACCCAGGTTGCTCCTTTCTCAAAATCTTATCAATAATAATAATAACAGAGAAGACTGAATTATTTAATATGCTTATTCATCATTTGCATTTCTTCTTTTGTGAGCTTATTTGTCTATCATTTGAACATTTGTCAACTGAAAATATTTTTCTTTTTCTTTTTTGTTTTGAAGGGCTCTTCATATTCTTTTTATTATGAAATATTTCAAATAATGTATAAATATTAATATAAAACACATTTGAACCTACCTCTAGCTTTATTAAGTCTCAAAATTTTCCATACTTATTTCAGTCGTTTTTTTAAGCTGTAATAAATTATGTATAAAGTGCCAACCCTTGTTACCCTGAACTCTGAGACAATCCCCTTCTTCCCACCTGAAGGGAGGACCATTACTTTCTGTGTTTCCGTGTGTGCACTTTTGATATTATTGTAGTTGTAGATACCTACAACTTTATGTACTTATAAATTACAAAGTTTAGATTGATATATATAATCACTGATGGATTTGACTCACTGGGTGGAGTTTTAGGTTTTGCATCCATTTTTGTAAATAAAACTGGTTTATAAAACTTTTTCTTATGCTTTCATTTTCTGGTTTTGGTATTAAGCTTATATTAACCTCATAATTAAGTTGACTGCTTCCTCCCCTTTTTGCTATAAAATATTTTGTTTAAGAAATGGATTGTTCTTTGAAGTTTTGACAAAAATTTACTTTCAATATTAAGTCTCTCTTTCATCTATAGCTATATTCGTCAGTGATTTGAAATATTATTTCTTTGTCTCTTTTCTCTCTTTTCTTTGATAATATTTGCTAGAAGTTCTTGTTGTTTATTTAGGATATTACCTTTTTATCTCTCCTGTATGTTATAAATATTTTTTTATTCTAAATTGTTCCTCAAAGATCAATTTTGTTTATGGTGCATTTTCATGTAAAATAATTTTTAAATGTATCTCTTTGTTTATATTTGTTCATTTAAAAATATATATAGCCCCTTGTACTTTTTATTTTTAAAATGTAAACACTTAGCATACTGAGAGATATTTAAATGTTTAGTTTGCATTAGAAACTTGAAGCTCTCAAACTCCCAAAAAACACATTTTTTTCTAAATATGCTGCCGGTCTTCCAACATTAATTATTGAATTTTTCACTAATCTGAAAAGCCAGTTTATTTTTTTCTAAATTTTGTGTTTAACTCTGTATCTGTTTGAATTCATCACTCTGTCCCATTGCTTTACTATTATATATTTTATAAAATGTTTTTAAATGAAAGCAAAACAATTTCCTGCCCCTTTTCTTTCTTTCTTTAAAATTACATGGTCTTTTCTTTCAGACTCACCTTAAAATCATTTTTATACTTTAACCAAATTTTGTTTTAAAATGTAATCCAATCTGCATTAAGTATATTGATTGAAGCACCTGGGTGGCTAAGTCGTTAAGCACCTGCCTTTAGGTCTTGATCCCAGAGTCCTGGGATTGAGCCCCACATCAGATTCCCTGCTTGGTGGGAAGACTGGTTCTCCCTCTCTCACTCCCACTGCCTGTGTTCCCTCTCTTGCTGTGTTTCTCTCTGTCAAATAAATAAATAAAATATATATATTTTTTAAGTATATTAACTAATGTGGATTCCAATCACATTTTTCTGGCATTAAGTTTTCACATTCAAGAAAGCAGGATGTCTTTTTTATTCATTCAAATTTCCTCCTTCATGTTCATTAGTAAAGCTTTGTTGTTTTTCATAAATATCATTTAAGTTCTTTGTTAAATTCATCCATATATATGTGATATTTTTCCAACTACTGGAAACTGTTTCTTTCTTTGTTTTCACCAATTTTCATATGTGTTCCAGGTGCTTCCTTTTTTTCCAGAAAATTTTAAACCAATTGCAAAGAATTACTGATGTACATTTTCCAGCCTGACTAAATTACTTGAAATCAACTGTTTAGCACTTGTTGCTGTAATTCAGCCATGGCAACTCTTTCATTTTCAGGTGGTTTGTGATGTTACTGAAGATCCTGCCGCCCTGGGTCTGGGGGCACCTGGTGAGTTTGCCCCTTGCTTTGGGGAGGTTCCTATCCTTTCCCAGCCACTCATTTCAAACAGCTCCATATTCAGTTTTGCTCTGTTCCCAAGACTGTGCCAAATGATCCCACTTGCCTTACCTCACCTTCTCCCGACAATAGTCCTGTTGTTGCAAGATCACAGGGTTTGTGTTTCAGGGAGTGGAGGAATGAATCTCTGGGACACAAAAGTGTGAAGTGGAGTGAAAGTTTAAGTGGAGGTGAGAGCAGAAGGCTAGAGTGAGAAGGTCCCCAAATGGGTTGTCACTGAAGGTTTTTAGGGTTGGTCTTTTATTAAAAACTTCACCAGGGAGCTTATGGCCTTGAGATTCTTGTGTTGTTTTGGTTTGAGCAAAAACAATTGATAACCCCCTAATGTCTTACTTCTTTGAGGTTTGGTCATTTTCTGTGATTACATTGTAGTTGTCAAAGAAAAATACTCCCCAACATCCCCCGCCAGGTGGTTTGGTCTAGTCCTTCATCTCTGGTTCACTCTTGCTAACCTCCAGTCTTCCAGAAATAGTCTCAGAGCCTATTGGGGGGGGGGGGCGCTACCTCTCCCTGCCTATATCTTAACCCTTTATTTACTGTGAGGCTAGAAACTTTTTTTCATTCTGAGGAGATCAATCTGTGGATTAGCAGGTATATTGAGGTCTGGCTGATCTTCTTGTCACATAAGATATTTTGGCAATTTCACTCATTGCTTCAAAGAATCAGGAGGAAATATAAAGGATATTTTGTGTTCTTTCATGAAGTTAAGCCTAGCTTTATATAGCTAATTTACTCCCACAAAAAACTTGGGTATTAGAAATTCTAACCTTAGCATGTGTGCTCACAGAAAATATGCAGCATAAATATTACCCCTAAATATGGCATGTTGCCTCAATCCATATGTGGAGGTCTCTTAGTCCATTCTGTACAACTGGTATTCCATTCCCAATTATACTATTTGCTTATTGAATAAATAGCATTAAAATGTGTTGATCTTCAATTAAGAACCATTCTTATTTTCCTAAGTGGTGAATTATACTCGTATATTCTCTTTTTCTCTCTAGAGCTGATTGCTGAGTGAATGTGATTTTTTTTCAAGAACTCTGTTTTATGTGTACCATATTTTAATGAGAATCGCCAGGGCCTTACCTTTAAGAGCTTGAAGAAGTAATCATTAGTTTAGAAATAGAAAAGCTTAAAATGACATGAGTCCATAAGTATATAACAGAAGAAATTGAGTAAGGGTCAGGTTTTTTTTTAACAATATTCTTATCTAAAGATATTATTAATGAAAATTTGAAACTCTTTTAAAAAGCATAAAAGAATGGGGCAGCCTATATAACTTATTTTCAGTGGGATAGAGATAGCTTTTCAGCTTTAAAAAGAAAATGCTACTACTCAACTGTTAATATCTGTCATTCCTGTCACTATGATGAAATAAAATAATATAACTGAATAGCTCTGTGTACCAGAGGCTTCCAAAGTAAATTTCCTCACCAAAACTTCAGATCTAAGCCTCACATACTCTGTTCTTGGGAACGGAGAAGGAGAGAGGAAGGGGTTCCCTTCTGGCCTTGACAACAAATCAGTCTCAAATAGAAGATTGTACAGTACATGGGGAGAAATTCTACTCTGTCCAGGAGACAAGCCCCTCTCCCAGACCTTTTTGGAACTGTGTAAGCCTTTTGTTTGAATCCCAGATATGTTGGAAGTGACACAGAGAAACCAAGCCATGAAAGACAAATTCTGAAATCTAAGTGAGGGACAGGCTGAGCTCACATTGGGAGCTTAAGAGCCTGCCCCACAGAAAGCCCAAGGTTGAGGTATGGAGACTCATATGTTTGCCCAAGGCCAGAAATCCCAAGGCCTGGGACCCTAGTAACAGGTCATTCTCTAACCACTTCGAAGGAGTCTTTTTGAAGGAAGCTAAGGTGAAAGAAGAAGGGTGGGAGGGAAGGTAGAGCCTGAAAAGACCATCCATACCTCCTTGGGTTTCCCTTGGCTCCTCTGGGATGAAGGGATATTTAAAATGACACCCACAGCCTAGGTCAGCAGCAAAGATGGCTAACAACTGAAAGCTAGAGAACTCACCAAAAGAATATTTAAAGAGAAGCCCAAGATCCCT